>VMOF01000369.1:60738321-60948321 GCA_011764245.1 Trialeurodes vaporariorum
AAAAAAATATGAAACATACAGACTCCCATAGGTTTGATGACCTCCTCCCCCCCCCCCCCCCCCCGCGGAGAGAGAGGGAAAAAGTAAGAAAATACTGATGTGTACCGTATATGAACCCGTCAAATCCTCTCATGAAATCGTAAATGTCTTTTTAAAAATCCGTGTCAATTTCAACATCTAAACGCGGGTAGAAGCTAAAAATAACCGTTAAATATGGGACGTTTCGGGGTATCAAATACACCATCATACAAAAAAATAAATACAAAAACAAAAGTTAAAATCTGAAGTCAGAAGTAAGGCGTCGGGTGGCCATGACTGGAAAGAAGAGAAAAAAAGAAAAAGAAAAATCGGTGTAAAATGCGTGAAATTAGATGCAGAGAATGTTCGCGCACAAAAAAAGTTTATTTAAAAATGTTGTCGACGAATGACAATTTATGTTGATTAATGTTGTTGACAATTTCAGGTGACTCCTCAGATGTTGGTTAAGGTAGGCAACCAGCAATACTTAGTTTAATTAATTCAAGCATTGCAGTAGCGACTCGTGCTATTTGGAAACAATGTTCTCCCTCCATTTGGTTACATGTAAAACAATCGATTCGATAGTGAAGCAGCGCTTCACCAGCATTCGATTGTTTTCCATAGAGCCAAATGGAGGAAAAACATTGCTGTCAAATTACACGAGCCGCCACTGAAGCATTGCAGGTGGCCTACCTCAGCCAAAATCTAAGGAGTCAATTGACATTATTTAATTCGCCTTCTGTGCTTACGTGGGTAAACATTTACGTTTGTTCTAATAGTTTACATCAGAAAGACTGAACTCCTGCGAAATATTCAAAAACTAATAATTTGACAAAATCTATCTGATATATGCTGATCCATTGATATGCTTCTTAGGTGAGTGTTGAGATACGAGAGCTCATTCCAGCTGAGCAGCGATAACGATAAACAATCGCTATTCGCTGGAATAGCTAACCAACGCAAACACAGCCTGAGGCAAACGCTCCTTCCTTCCTAAAAATAAGCAAGCCCGCAACACTTTCTGGAGTGACGCGGTGGCCTATATGGCACGGAGAAATACTGAATAATTATCTGTGCTAATAACTACGCCACAAAACAAAGTTACGTCGGATGTTCGTGTATTTTCATGAAAGTACGTAATTATGTTTGATTTTTGCACGAAATCTTCTACATATCTCATTCTCACTATCTCACGCATGACCCTTATAGTTTATGCCGTTTATTTCCAAATCTTAAATTCGCGTTTCAGCGAGGGCCGATCCTTGAAATTCCTGACTTTTGGATAGGCTGGACAAGAATGGAAAACAGCGATTGGTGGAGACAAGTATGCCGAGAGCTTAATCAAAATACGGAATTTATCTAATTGGTTATCAGATACTCAAGACCAAAGATTACATATACATACAGATATGGCACAAGCCATCTCGCCCGTGTTAAGTCAAAATTGGACAAAACGCCGACCGTGATACAACCGAGCATACATAGGGGATCATAAAAATTACAGAATTCTGATTCGAAAAGATTTTGTTTCCCACTTTTCCAATGTTTGTTTGCGGAAGTAGAACAAACACGGAACTTGAACAGTGGAACGTGGAACACGGAACAGTTTTGTAACAGATAAATATGGAAAATGTAATCTTTTTTCTGTAATCTTTATGATCCCCTCTGTATGCCCGGTTGTATCACGGCCGGAGTCAACTTAACAAAATTTGGGCTTATGCCATTTCTGTACGTATAAGTAATCTTTGACTCAAGACCGCCCGATACCAATGGGGCAGTTGCAAGGGTCTTAAATGCCGTGTTTTTTATGGAGAAAATTAAAGTACTTGATGAGCTGAGGACAAATATGCCTTTGGTTTCTAATCAAGTCCCATCGTTCCAAAGATGAGACTTTGGCCCAAAATACATTATTTTAAATGGGAATTCCGTGTAGTGACGTCACTACGCCCACGATTTTTTTACAACTTTACACGTGTGTATCTCCAAAACCAGGACACTTAGGAAAAAACCAAAGGAGCTGTTGTTCTCAGCTCATCAAGCACTATCATTTTCTTTATAAAAAACACAACATTTCAGACCCTTGCAACTGCCCCATTAGATAAATTTCACATATTGAGTAGGCTCGGCAACCACCTGACTTGTCTCCACCAATCACCGTTTTCCATTCTTATCCAGTCTATCCAAAAGTCAGGAATTTCAAGGATCGGGCCGCTAGACTGTTAAAAACCGGACTTTTCTTCAGTTTTCCTTTCTATAGATACTCTGCTCAAGTGTAAATGAAAGATTTCTCTGATAATGTTCATCGCTTCAAAGTCCATTTTAACGAAAGCAATAAATATTTCTGACTCAACGCTTCTGCCCAGTTTTAATCAGTAGACTGATGTTTTATTATTCAAAAACTTAAAACTAAGTTTTCGCGGGACGCAACGGCTTAGCAGCTTCACAGACTCATTTTATATATTAAAGTCTTGAAATTCTGAACTTGCTTGCCCATAACTAGAAGCCTACTCCCGGGGGGGGGGGGGGGCATTAATATTAGAAGAAATCATATGATTCAACGATGTCACAATCTATCAATGTAGAAGGAAAAAAATACATCTCTCTTATCACGAAGTTGAGTATTCTAGTAGCGAGCGCTGAGCGCCTTCAAATAATTGCTATGCAACACCGCATATCCAGCAAGTAGGAATAGTTATCTACCCACCGAACTACTTACGTTAGACTATTTTCTTTCGTCCTGCAGCCTAGACAGCCGCTAGACAACGATGATGAAGTGAAATTGTAGGCGTAGAATTATTCTAAAACACTAAAAATTAGTTAAATTTACACTGATGGATGGTGAATGTCACGGACACATTCATGTCGTTTTTGATGCTTACGTTCTGGACACAGAATTCTAATAAAATTTTGCCATTTTCTGTCATGCGCCAGTTTCTTTATCGTGCAAATCCTTCCGGAAGAAACATAGTTATAACGATTTCTGTGTCCAGATATAGTCACTCTTAAACACTTGCTTTTTCGTTTATAACCAATTTCAAATGTTCTTCTCAATTTTTTTTTTTTTTTTTTTATCATTTTAAAAATGGTTAAAAAAAGTGAAGCAAACAAACCGAGCCAATAAGAAAAACGTCCATAAGAGATTTCTACCATGGCTGCCTCCTTGTTGTCTCAACATAACGTCCCACAACTCCTCTCTACACTGGCGCAACCAGGATATCTTCCATCTCTCTTATTTCCAATTTGAATGTATGAGTAGGAAAAGGACAGAAGGAGGGGGTTTTATCCCCTTGTCCATCCTTGTCTAACATACGTTTCTTAATGGAGAAAAGAGAGAGACGAAGAAACTCTCGGTGCGCTACTGCCTCTCTATCGCTATAGCTCGTTGGCAGTGTGCAGCCTCCTATAGGTAACTATGGCAACGCTTGGTTCAACAGTCAGCTCTGCTGCATCCAACAGAACGGCATAGTATCCTTCTCGGAGGTGCCACATTCGCATAGAGACTAGAAAACTAGAGAGAGAGAGAGAGAGGAGAGAGGGAGATGAGAGCGAGGAGAGATGAGAGGACCGCGAGAGAGAGAGAGGAGAAGAGACGAGAGATGAGGAGAAGAGACTCGCTATACTCTTCTGACTCACTCCTCTGATTCTTCCCGGCTGAAAATTGAAAATGTATGTTGTTCAGGCTCAGAGAGTTTTATGTATAAGTAAAGTCAAAGAGAAGCGAGAAAGAAGCGAGAGAGAAAGAGAGAGAGAGAGAGAGAGAAGAGAGAGAGAGAGAGAGAGAGAGAAGAGAGAGAGAGAGAGTGAGAGAGAGGGGGGAGAGAGAGAGAACGAGTGAAAGAACTCGGAGAGCGCGCGAGAGCAACAGGAACGAACCTGGATCGAACCGCGGCGATACCGAAGTCAAAGATAAATCTCATTTTTTCTTCTTTTCCTTCCTACCCACCTACAATATTAAACTTTTAACTGCTATCCGAGCTCCGCGGCTCTGATTGGTCCGAGAGGAAGGAGGTGGGCGTGACTTGAGCGAATCTTTTTCGAGAGTACAGGTGTTGGAAATATTTTCTCTATCGCCGGCCGTTTCAAACGCGAATCTGCTGGAGCAGAGCCCGCGCTGCGCTGGGCCCGCGACGAGCAAGAGGCGAGATTGCCAAGTTGCAGAATCGTGCAACGTAGGAGGAGTATACAGGAGAGTGATCGTCTTTCCTTCTTTTCGCCCGTTTTAATAAATGTATTAGAGAAGGATAGAAGTAGACAAGAGTTGAATTCAGTGGCGCGGCGTAGCGTGCAATTTGGCAACATTGTATTGATTCCATTTAAACCCACGAAAAAGATCGAACTGTTGGGTGTTCGGTGAACACCTTCGCATTCGACCTTTTACGTGGGTTTAAATGGAAACTATACAATGTTGCCAAATTGCACGCTACGCCACTGGTTGAATGGGTCAGTTACAAGGGTCTGAAATGTTGTGTTTTTTATAAAGAAAATGAAAGTACTTGATGAGCTGAGAACAAAGATGCCTTTGGTTTCTAATTAAGTCCCATTGTTCCAAAAATGAAACTTTGACCCAAAATACATTGTTTTAAATGGGACTTTCGCGTAGTGACGTCACTACGCGCACGATTTCTTAAAACTTTACACTTGTGTATCTCCAAAACCGGGACACTTAGACAAAAACCAAAGGCACCATTGTTCTCAGCTCATCAAGTACTATCATTTTCTTTAAAAAAAACACAAAAGTTCATACCCTTGCAACTGCCCCATTGGTTTAGTATAGTATAGTATAGTCCAGGAGGCTGATTCTACTCTTTTTGACGAGACGAGACGAGACGAGATAGCGGGAATCGATCATTCCCATTGGTTTAAACAGCGTCACGTGACAAATTCGATGTCATTTGAGTTGTTCATTACAGATAAAATGACTCCTCCGACGTCCTTTGTCTATTGAACGACTCGAAATCTGTCACGTGACGTCGTTTAAACCAATGGGATTCGTCGATTCTTACTATCTCGTCTCATCTCGTCCAAAAGAGTAGAATCAGCCCTCTGGAGAGTGCGTGTCTTTCCTTCTTATTGCCCGTTTCAACGCATGTATTAGAGAAAGATTGAATCGGAATCCGATTCTCGATTTTCGATTTTTTTTAAAACCAATATTTCACTAAAAACTTATGATAAACATGAAAGATGTATGCAAGTCAATCGAATTGATAAGGGGACAGTTGCAAGGTTCAATCAGGGCTGCCGTTTTGCGTATAATCAATGCTATTTTTCAATTCACCGATGATTCCACCGGTTGAGAAAAGATTACACAGTTCAGTTCAGTGCATGGCTGTAATAAACTAAAATACTCGCATCTGTAATCTTTTCTCAACCGGTGGAGTCGTTGATGACTTTAAAAAACTTGCGAATATTTTAATTAATCAACGGAGTTTCCATCGATTAAGGAAAGATTATAGATCATAGTATTTTCGTGCTTTACAGTCAGACACTAAACTGAACTGTGTAATCTTTTTTCAACCGGTGGAATCATCGGTGAATAGAAAAATAGCATTAATTATACGCAAAACGGCAGCCCTGGGTTCAATGGCGGCTCGTGCATTTTGGCAACAATGTTTTCCCTCCATTTGATTCAATGCAAAATAATCGATTCGATAGAGAAGCAGCGCTTCATCTGCAATCGATTGTTTTTCATCTATTCAAATGGAGGGAAAACATTGCTGTCAAAATGAACGAGCCGCCACTGGCAAGGATCTGAAATGTTGTGTTTTTTTGTGAAGATAGTGACAGTACTTGATGAGGTGAAATCAATGGTGCCTGCCTTGGTTTTTTCCCAAGCGTCCTGGTGATACACACGTGTAAAATTGTAAAAAGGTCGTGTGCGTTGTGACGTCACTACGCGGAATCCCCATTTAAAACAATGTAATTTGGGACAAAATCTCATCTTCGGAACAATGGATGCTTAACCCATTTGTGCCCAGAACTATTTTAGGTCTCAGATTTTCGTGAAATTTTCAAAGTTAGTCCATTTTGGTCCCAAAAACACATTTTTTTTTTTTTTTTTATTCCCATGCATTTTTATAGCCAAAAACGCTTGGTGCGAAAACGCACCACTAGCCACATACAATATCATTTGGGAATTAATGTATAAAAAACACCGTGTTTTTTGGTGCGTTTTCGCTCCACTAGGCATAAATGGGTTAATCAGAAACCAAAGGCATCCTTGTTCTCAGCTCACCAAGTACTTTCATTTTCATTATAAAAAACACAACACTTCAGACCCTTGCAACTGCCCCATTTCCAACAGTAATCTCGGAATATAGGTGAGACTTCCAAGTTCTATTTTAATGCCCTAAAGCCTCTTTTCTAATGAAATTGGCACAAACCAACAGTGAAGCAGCGAGAAATTTTCCAATTGTCTCCTTCCTCCAATAGAACATACACGTTAAACAAGGATTGATACAGGATACATGGATGAAACACCCTCTAATTTATTCTATTTATCCATTATCAACTTCTTCATTTCAATGGAAAATTAGAGAGATCCATGGGTGCGCCAATGATTGCATATCTTTCTATTTTCTCTATTGAAGCATGTGTATTAGACAAGGATAGATTAGAGTCCCTAGGAGAGTTGCGTCAAGACTCTCAAAATGAAGAAGAAGAAGCGGCTCAATGGAGCCCCAAGAGGCAAAATGCAAATGGCGGTTGACCGTTTGCCTCTGCGCTGTTGCCGCTATTTCGCTACTTCTAATAGGTTAGGTTCCGATTCATGCCAATGACGGTCGTTATTGAAACAGAAAATGTTCTCCATAGTAATATTTAAGCATTGAAAAAAAAATCAGCAATAATTACCGTGGTCACTGGTACACAGTAAATGTGTGATAAAAGTGAGTGCGTGAAAACTGAAAAGTAAAAAAAGTAAAACATGCTCTCTGTCATTTGCATTTGCCTCTTATCCCTTCACTGCATGAAGTTCCACCGGTGGAACAAATTCTTCAAACGCTCATGTAAAATACAGGTTTCGAGATATGCCTTTGGCGCATGGTGGGTCAACGCGGGAGAAGGTATGTTTTGAGCTCACAAAAAAAAAAAAAAAAAAATTGGCTGAAAGAAAACATCATGCAGTGAAGGGTTCGTGATCGAAATCATGTCAGGGGGGGAAATTTGCCCCCGTATCCAAACTGACCACATTTTGATTATTTTTATAAAGTTTCCGGCATTGGCTTTTTGAAAAATCCAATTAAAGTAAAAAAAAAATTTTTTTTGAAAATTTAAAAAAAAATAAATAAAAAAAATTCCCGCCATTTCTTATGGTGTTATATCACTTGTAAAAAACGAGTAAAAAAAAAGAAAAAAGAGAATTTTGACCGAAAAACCGTCAAATTATTTTTTTTACTATTTTTCCCATGTATTTGACCACCTAATACATTGAAAAATCCACATTTGCTTGAAAAAAAAAAAAAAAATCATGCAGTGAAGGGTTAAGGGGCTTTCTTGACAGCCTAAATCTAAGAGCCAATCAGAAATGGATTCAGCAATGGCGCAACTCTCATAGTAAATAGGGACTCTAGGATAGATAAGGGAACGAAACCCCATCTTTTCAGTATTTTTCAACTTATTTATTTAAATGGGAAATACAAGAGATAGGAGAGATGCTTGGGCACCAATGATTGCCTATCTCTCTTCCTTCTCCATTGAAACATGCAAAGACAAGGATAGATTAGGAGACGAAACCCCGCATCCTTTTATCATTTTTCAACTTATTTATTCAAATGGGAAATAGGGAAGACACGAGAGGCTTTGTTTTCGCCGTGCACTTCATTGGCCTGATTCTTCGCGGAGCTTGCACCTCAAGTAAAAAAAAAACCTCAATCGATAACTTGTTTCAAAAAAATTGGAATTATCGATGTATCGAATGCAGCAGCGCCGGTTTCAATAGACACAGGATCAGCGCTGCTCATCCACTATCCAGCATCCAAAAGCGCTGTGAAAACGGGACGGGGAAATCGAGGAGCCATAGATAAGAGAAGAGAGGGGATGGTCCGGGAACAGGGAGGGGGTGTCAAGGGAAAGGGGGCGTAGAAGATGGTATGACAGGAGGGGAAGGGAGGAAAGGGCAATGAGAAGTGGGTAGCAGCTTCGCCAGCGACCAGCAGCGGGATCAGCGAGCGACTGCTCCAGCGGGCAGCGGGGTTCGGGGTTCGAACCCCGCGCCGGGACCGCGGACTAGAGTAAAAGAACCAGGGAGATGAGAGATCACGGTGTTTCTTATTTTCCTTTCTTTGGTTCTCTCTCTCTCCCCCCTCTCTCCCCCCTCTCTTTCTCTCCCCCACCCCCATCTCTCTCTCTCTCTCTCTCTCTCTCTCTCTCTCTCTCTCTCTCTCTCTCTCTCTCTCTCTCTCTCTCTCCCTCTCTCTCTCTCTCTCTCATCCGCACCCGCCGGTCTTGTGTGTGCACACATTACCTCTTGACTCCTCCTTGGGTTCACAATTTCTCGATTCGTGTTCTTCAGTTTTTTTTTCTACTTGCCCTTTTTATTCCTCTCCCCCCCCCCTCCCCTTTGCCCACCCCCTCTCACCCTCTATCTTTCGCGAATCCTCGCGAATAGTTCTCTCGAAGCGCGACCCGTGTCCCGCGACGCGACGCGACCATCGCCCGGTTGCCAAGAATGCCAAGTTTAATTTGTTTAAACTCAATGTTGCCATTTTTTCGGACTATCGGCATCGAAAAAAATTCCTCGACGAAGAGACGACCTAAAATTACTGTGGATGTCTTGACAAAGTTGGCGCGACTAGTGTTTGATTGGTCTGTGCCGCATCAACCATCAATCTCTTGAGCATGAGTCCTGTGGGTTTTAGCTCTTGAAAAACATTGAACACACTGAGGGTGCAATTCAAAGGCTTTCACTTGAGATCTGCTTGACTAGAATGGGTCTGTTGCAAACTTTTAATTGCTACAACGAGAAAGAGTGTTTCATCGTATGAAAAATCGCCCGAAAAGTCCATTGGTGGCATCAGAAAGTCATGAAATGCGATAATAAACTCACGAGAGACGTATAATGAAATTCAAGATGGCGGTAAAATATCGAGCAATCTGCATGCATGCACCTTTAACATCATCCAAGGATTGCCAACGTTGACAACCTCACAGCTTCAGAGGTTATGTGTTGTTTATTTACGTTGTGATTGGGTGTGATCGATATTGTGAGGTTGGCTATCCTTGGATGTTCGTGGTGCATGCATACAGGTTGCTCGAAATTTTACCGCCATCTTGGATTTCATTAAACGTCTCTCGTGAGTTTCATCCAGCATTTTAAGACTTTCTGATGCCATCAATGGACTTTACACGCGATTATACATCAGATTGAACACTCTATAGCGCACTCAAGAATTAACTTTTCAATCGCTTAAAGCAAAAGTTAGCAAAGATACCTATTATTTTAATTTGAATCAAGCAAACAAACAAACAATAAACGGACAGACAAGCGAACTATCAAACAAGCGGTTAGACAAACAAACCAACGAACAAACGGATAAACGGACCAACCAATAAACAAACAAACGGATAAACAAACAATCTACTCGATAAAAAGACAAAATAAATTCATTCAAAGGTGAATTCCACTTCGCGGTTTCAGTCTTGGATAAAAAAGAAAAAAAAAACCTGCGACTTTCGGAGTCTGCTCGGCTTCACGATACGCGATCCGGTCCTTACGGGTATACGACGCGCATCAGACATTGATCTCCCGAAGACACAAAAGGATGCCGAAACCTAGAATGACTGCTCGTGATAATCGATTGATAGATCATCTTTTTGGTCCAGCGAACGCAGTTTCAATTTCCTCATTTCAGATTCTCGCATTTCACTCGCCAGGCCGCACTCCTTGACTCCTTGCCCTATGTAGTATGTGCCGCTTTTCAACGCCGAAAAATTCCTCCGACCGACCCACACTGGTTCAAAATATTGAACTTTTCTGGAATCGGAATTCCGTCATAAAATATAAATACAGATTTTAGCCAAAAATAAAAAAAAAAAAAAAAAAAAAAATAAAAAAAAAAAAATGGCCAGTGAAGCCGATATAGAGGGGCTAATACATAAAATGTCATAAAGTCCAATCCCAAAAAGGTGACAGCATGGATGATCTGATTCTGATTTGTTTGCCTCATTTTTTTTTAACCATCAATAAAAAATTCTTATTAATGTAATGGAAATTGGGTCTAATTGCAAGTACTATGACTTTCAAAGTAAGGAAGTATCCTGATTGAAATTCTTATTGTTAAATTGTTCTCTTGTTTTCAATATAATATACCTATCCGATTTTTCATGACGTGCTTTAAAGAATCATTCTGTTATTTCTGTTTACTTCTTAAACACTTGAAAGCCGAAGAATTGTTTAAAAGTTGTCGACCTGGGTACTTTCTTTTGAAAGTCATAGCTCAAGTGTTTAAGAGTGGCTATCTGGACAGAGAATTCTAATACAACTATTCAGGTGACAAAGTTTTGCTCGTTTCTGTCAGGTGTCAGTTTCTTTATCATGCAAATCCTGATTCAAAAGGATCAGTTATGTCCATTTCTGTGTTCAGATAACCACACTCTGAATCAATTGGACTTTCCTTTAAAACTAATTTTAAATTCATTTTTCACAACTTTTTCATCGTTAAGGTTAAAAAAAAAGAAAAACTGAGGCGAACAAACCGAGCCTGTGTGAAAAAGCTCCATGATCGAGAGATTTCCACCATAGCTACTCCTTATTGGTGTTTCTAAATCACGACCAGTGGCGAGGCGTGCGATTTGGCAACGTTCCTTTTCCCCCCATTATAACACATTAGAAAGGTCGAAATGCCTGGTCATCGCCGATGACTGAAGCGTTCGACTTTTTTGGTGAATTTAAATGGAGAAAATACATTGTTGCCAAATTTCACGCCACTGATCACGACCCAAAACTCCTCCCGCTATCGGTATTGCTGAACGAGCTATAGCGAAAGAGGAGAAGGGGGCAATACATGTTATCACTGGCGCAACCAGGATATCTTCCATCTCTCTCATTTCCCATTTGAATGCATAAGTAGGAAAAGGACAGAAAGAGTGGGTTTTATCCCCTTGTCCATCCTTGTCTAACATACGTTTTTTAATGGAGAAAAGAGAGAGATGAAGAAACTCTCGGTGCGCTACTGCATGTTATAAGTCCTATCTCAAAGTGTGACAGCATGCGCGATCTGAATCTACTTATAGTTCGTTTGCCTCTTTTTTTATAACCTAAAATCAAAAGTTGTAATTAATCCAATGGAAATTGGTTTTAAACGAAAGTGCACGTGTTTTAGAGTGGCTACCTGGACACAGAATTCTAATGCAGCTATCCAGGTGAGACAATTTTGCAAATCTCTGTTATGTCAGTTTCTTCACATCTTGCAAATCCTTCCAGAAGAAACAATTATATCGATGTCTGTATCCAGATAGCCACTCTAAAACATTTGCACTTTCGTTTGTAACCAATTTTAAATGTATTTGTCACAATTTTATTTTCAAAAACATTTAAATAGGTTTAAAAAAATAAGGCAAAACAAACCGAGCATGCGTGAAAAACGTCCATAAGAGATTTCCATATCATGGCTGCCTCCGTGAACTTTCAATGTCACGCCCCACAAATCCTCTCTATCTCTACAGCTCGTTGGTATTGCTCGTGACCAATGGCGTACGCAGGAATCAACCTCTCTCGCTATTTTCCCGTTTGAGTGTACGTTCTAGAAAAGGAAAGAGATGGAGGCTGAAGTCACGTTCTAGCCCCTGATTCTGTCCTTTTCTTACACACGTGTTCAAATGGGGAAAGAGAGAGGAAGACAAATTCCTGTGTACGCAACTGCTCGTGACATCAAAACGAATATGTTCGGGATCGGTACTTAAAGGGCCAATCCTAAAACTTCCCTGTCAGTGAGGACTAAAGCTTTTTATGTCCAGAAACAACTTATGTTTAGACCCAATTTGCGACCGAGCGAACGACCCCGTATGATTATGATTATATGATTTTGAAGATGAGGTGATCGACTGATCGTATCGATAGCGGTAGCGTATCCTTACCCACCCCCTTTCTGCCCCTCCCCCTCCCCCCCCAATCATCCCTGCACACAATCGCTTCTCTCGATCGATCAAAGGATGATCGCCGGGATAACCATTGACGGGATAACATCCACAAAAAAAAAAAAAAAAAAAAAAAAAAAAAAAAAAAAAAAAGGAGGAAAAAAACTAAAAAGTGACCACGCGCTGACTGATCTCGAGTCGACTGTCAATGTCAAAGGCGAGCGCGAATCCACGAATCTTATTCATAATCTTTGAGATTGTCAAAAGTCATTCTTTGCTTCGCTATGGTCCGAAAAGAATTAGGATTCGGGGGCAAATTTGAGGAAGGAAATGGGGGAGGAATAGACTGGATGAGTCAAAATATTATTTGTAATGTTTAATGTTTACCGACCACCCCTGGAGATGAAGAACCCTCATTTTTGCGGGTTCTGCATAGGAAGAAGAGTGAAGACTCGGAGGAACACGAATATCAATGCTGATCGCTCATCTTTACAGGGGGGGGGGGGGTGGTCAGAAAGGGATGCCGGCCTTTGAGCATTCGGTTGAATTGCAATATTCACGGACAAATGACTTCGGATGGAGTCTCTTGTTGATTCAAGAAATACGAAAGTTGACCCCAGTTGCGTTCAGGCAGCATAGGCGAATCCAAGAATTTGTCTTTCTCTCTACGTTTCTGCAGTCGTTTGAACGGTTGTGCTAGAAAGGCATTCAATTAAATCACGTTAACCCTTCACTGCATGATTTTTTCTTTTTTCTCAAGCAAATGTGGATTTTTCAATGTATTAGGTGGTCAAATACATGGGAAAAATAGTGAAAAAAATAATTTGACGGTTTTTCGGTCAAAATTATCTTTTTTCTATTTTTTACTCGTTTTTTACAAGTGATATAACACCATAAGAAATGGCGGGAATTTTTTTTATTTTTATTTTTTTAAATTTTCATTTTTTTACTTTAATTGGATTTTTCAAAAAGCCAATGCCGGAAACTTTATAAAAATAATCAAAATGAGGTCAGTTTGGATACGGCGGCAAGTTTCCCCCCTGACATGATTTCGATCACGAACCCTTCACTGCATGATGTTTTCTTTCAGCCAATTTTTTTTTTTTTGTGTGAGCTCAAAACGTACCTTCTCCCGTGTTGACACACCATGCGCCGAAGGCATATCTCAAAACCTGTATTTTATATGAGCGTTTGAAGAATTTGTTCCACCGGTGGAACACCATGCAGTGAAGGGTTATAGTGTTTTCGCACAAGAAATTCAGTTTTTTCTAAGATTTTTCATGATAGTTTTTGGTGAAGTAATAAACGATGATTAACCTTTGGAGTTGGTAACTCGAGACAAATTAACAGAGCTAAGCGAAATAAACTACAGATAGGCTTGTCTTTATTTTCTCAAGTAGTCCTTCTAAGTGGTATTCTTTCCTTTAATTTTTTTATCTCCGATTACCTACAATGGATAATTTCTTCCACACTTTAATATATTTAGGTATTTACCTATAGGTATTCACTCTCCTTATATTTTCGCTGGCTTTTTGTTTGTTTTTTTAATGGGACGCTTTCTAACTTTTACCCATAAGTGTTGAAATAGTAAAGTTTCGAATAAAATCCAGTGAAAATTAAAATTACGATGTGCACATTACAAAATTACGAAATTTACTATTGATTTAGGCGAAAGTTATGGGACTTTATGGATTTTGACTTTGAGCCCCCCTGCCCTCACCTACGCAGTTGACCAAAATTAAAAAAAAAAAAAAAAAAAAAAAAAAAAAACTGAACATTTTTAAGACGTATATCTCCAAGAGGTCTAATTGACCCTGAATTGATCAGATTTTTTTGAGGATAACCCATTCCATATATAAGAGCTGGATAATTTCAAATTTCAAAACATTTTTTAAAAACTTATCATATGTAACCCGCACGATTTCTTCATTTTTTATTTTGCTGGGAGTATCACCATGTCTAAAAGGAGAGTAAAATTCGTAATCTCTCATCTTTCCGTAATCACCATGTGGAACATAGGTCGGCGCGGCATCCAAATGACGGATCAGCGCGATCAGCCAACCGAATGAGTTGAGACAGCAGCACATGCGCAGAACTAGGAACTTATACTGTCTTTCTCTCTCTTTGTCCATTCAAAAGCACGAGTCAGAAGGAGATAGAGGTAGGGGCCAAAGTCACGTGGTAACGCCTCCCCCCTTCGATCCTTTTCTAACTCATTCATTTTTATGGGGAAGTGAGAGAGAGAGAGAGAGAGAGAGAGAGAGAGAGAGAGAGAAGAGAGAGAGAGGAGAGAGAGAGGAGGGAAGGAGGAGAGAGAGGAGAGAGAGAGGGGAGAGAGGGAGAGAAGAGAGAGAGAGAGAGAGAAGAGAGGGAAGAGAGAGAGAGAGAGGAGAGAGAGAGAGAGAGAGAGAGAGAAGACAATTTCTTGGATGCGTCTCTTATGCGGCAGGAGGACGGTTCGACCGAGGGGGGGGCGAAGGGGGGACGAAGAAACAGATTGTGAGAGAGTGACTCAAAAAGAATAAAAAAAGAGACTCAACTATTTGTCCAATTTAGATTAGAAAAGATCATAATATTTTCAGTTATTGGCGCTCCTTGCCTTTGATAATGCCGTGTTGGTTGTCGGGGAGGATGCAATTTTCTTTGCCTTCGAGTCGGAACAAAACGGTCTCCCCCCCCCCCACACACACACACACACACACCACACTATCTTTCTCTCTCCCTCTGTCGCGAGGGCCAAAGCCAAAGGGCTTCAGCCACTGAATGAAAAGGAGAGAAAGAATGAGAATATAATTGAATAGTTTTACTCACTTGAGCATGGGTCGAGTCGAACTCGGCTCTCTGCTCGAGAGCAAGAGACACACCGCATGGCCGGACGCATGCGCAGAGCATATACTTCACGTGTATCCAACTGAATGCGGGAATTCTAATGGACCAGATAACATCTTCTAACCATTCACATTTATATACGTATATATACAGGGTGGTACAAAAGTTTCCTACCCATGAGATATATACCTTCATACTCCCCCACCCCCAAAAACATCATACCATCTCACTCCCATTGCCGGATTTAAATTTTCGTCGCCTGTTGGCAAAAGTATCTTTGCCGCCTCCCGTAATGAAGTGACCCAAGAGGGGGGTCCCGGGTCTGGAGGAGCACTCCTAGATAAGTGGAGGTCAGGGGGGCCTCCCTCCACAAATTCGGGAACACAAACCCCTTATATTAACGAAATTTTAAGCGGTTTTAGTTCAAAAACTCATCAATTCAAGGTTCAAAACCAGTCGCACAAAAGTTTTTAAAGCACTGATTTAAAATAATTTGAAAATGCTGTTGTTAATTTAAAAACACCGATTAAAGTAATTTGAAAGAAAAGTAGGTTTGGAGAAGAAGTAGATTTAAAGGAGTAGAGTAATTAGAAGGAGAAGTATAATCTTTGAACACAAAATAATACAATCAGAAGGGAAACTCTAATTCATTTTGAAACATTCTTTACTTCGGGCCGCCATGTTCGAAAGTGAGTATCTTCGGCAATCTTCGGCAGATCTTCGGCAACTGGCCGAGTTGTGATTGGTTGTATAGCCTGAAAAAGCATGTCCGCCATCTTGAGAAGTGAGTAGGCACAGTTGCCAGTTTGTGCTAGTAAATTCCAAATCTTGTTTCCATTGGCTCTCATGGGAGTTTCCCTTCTGATTGTATTATTCTGTGCTTTGAATATTGTTGGTTTCACCAGTTGGTATTCCTAGGAGAGAGAAAATGGTACACTTGTCGCCTCCCCTCCAAATTTGCCGCTGTAGACACGTGCATACTGTGCCTTACTCGCTCCTCCTGCGTTAATAGAAAGTAAGTATATGAGGAGCCATAGAGTTGAGATAGATTAACTATCGCGGTTTTACTATCATAGAATATGGTACCACAGTATTTTCTTAAACAAGTGCAAACATTAGAAAGTATGGTCAAATTACCATCATATATCCCTTATCTTCGTTTACATATCGTTGCACTTCTGGTATTTTTGCTACCTCTTTTACTTTTTTCTTTCTCACAGCTAACAACATTAGAAATTGAGGAAGCATTGAGATGGCGCAGATGTCTGTCTGTCTGTCTGTCTGTCTGTGTCCCCGTATAACTTTCGAATTAATGTTACATTATATGCTTCCAAATTTTGCAGAGACGTTGCTTTTAATACTGCCCAGAGAGAATTTTGTCCTTTTTTTTGGAAATTTTAAATCGGGCAGTTGCAAAGGGTCTGAAATGGTGCCGTTTTCTATAAAGAAAACGATGGTACTTGATGAGCTGAGAACAATGGTGCCTTTGGTTTCTAATTAAGTCCCATTGTTCCGGAGATGAGATTTGGCCCAAAATACATTTCTTCAAATGGGAATTCCGCGCAGTGACGTCACTACGCACGCAAGTTTTTACAACGGAGCTGTTGCAAACTTTTGCTACAGGCTTATTAATTGTTGATTATGGGGTAATACCCTGTAAAAATAACGATTAGCACACTAAAAAATCACGAAATCCACTCCTAAACTCACAAAATGCTTTTAAATGCGAGACCGTAATGGCGGCCGAGGCCGCGGTTTTCTTATGGCAATTGTATGCTTCTTCTTCTTCTTGTGTGGTGTTGCGAGAACACCTCGTGTAGATGGCGCTGATTGAAGATAAGGAGCCCCGATGAAAACCGCGGCCCCGGCCGCCATTACGGTCTCGCGTTTAAAAGCATTTTGTGAGTTTAGGAGTGGATTTCGTGATTTTTTAGTGCGCTAATCGTTATTTTTACTGGGTAATACAATACCCCATTATCAACCATTAATAAGCCTGTAGCAAAAGTTTGCAACAGCTCCACTGTAAACGTTTGTATCTCCAAGACCGGGACACTTTCGAAAACACCGAAGGTACCATTGTTCTTAGCTCATCAAGTACTATCATTTCCTTTATAAAAGACACTAACTTTCAGACCTTTGCAACTGCCCCATTGTAAACAATTTATCGAGGATGTTCCATTAAAATCAATGGAAAAATTGGTAAATAAAGGGAAAAATTCGAATTTTTCCAATATATAGCTGTTTCAATTGTGATGAAAATTTGCAAAAACATTCTTCAATCAGCCTACTGTAAAATTAATTCACTTAAGGAGGATCTGGGGGTCCCTCTCACAATAGTATAGGGGGGTCTGGGGGTTTCCCCTAAGTAATAAAGGGGGGGGGGTCCTGGGGGTCCCCTTCCAGATTGAGTTTGACGTGAGAAAGTGTGTGTGTGGGATGTTCCCTAAAGTTTTTCTTTTCAGTGCACCCTGTAGTTGCTTATGCACAGTAGATTTAGGAAAAAGAAAATCAATAAACACAACAATAACACCAACAATATAAATCTTGAAAGAAGCTGCGAAGCAGCCTTGGGAAGAAGAAGAAGAGTGCGCGGGACAGAGAAGACGATGGATAGGGGTGGGAGGGGGGCGAAGGAAGGAGATCTCCTTTAGTCCTTTATTGAACCTTATGTTCGAAAACTGACCTTCATTTAAAAATCGATAGAGGAACGGAGATAGCCAGGGGCTTTAAGCGGAGGGGGGGGGGGAGGCAGAAGGTATATATAGAGAGGATAGAGAGAAAAATGCCGAAAAAGGATAAATGACGAAATGTGTGGTCTGAGTTATTGGGAACATGTGTCAAGAAGTCAAAACACGGGGTGGACTATTTTCTTTCTACCATTTTGCGGGGGTTGCGGCTTAGATCGAACCATCGGACCATCGAACCGCCGACCCCCGATGTCAAAGGGAATGATAAGACGAGGGTTGACTGTTGAGATTTCGGGACAACGCCACTCTCTGCGGTTTTGGGGGTGCAGGTGAGGGGTGCGGTGGAGGGTCCAGGTCGGAGATCTGGGATCACAAAAAAAAAAAAAAAAAAAAAAGGGAGAGGGAGAGAGAAGATTCAGGTGTTGAATGAGAAAGATGCGAGATTTGTTTGTAAACTGGCCCAATATATATAGGACGAAAAGGTGACGTGCACACAGCACAAACACACACACGCACACAGAGAAAGCTAACACACGTCTATAAACGCAAGCGCTGGAAACACAATCGATTTCGGAAGATATAAAGGCCCTGTTAAGAAAACACCGCGCGGGCCATCGAACCATTGAGGCCGAGCGCACTGGGTTTAATTTGAAAAAAGAAAAAGGCAACAAGAAGATGAGACGAGAAGACACTGCGTGGAGAAGCTGGGCAGGCGGAAGGGATGAATTGCAGGCTGGGGATGAAGGGAGTTGACCACGCGGCAGGGGGGGGGGCGGGGGTTGAAAGTCTCTTGTTTTATGACTGTTTCGAGTCTTTTTTTTTTTATTCTTATTGTTCCTCTTATCGTTACGGCCATTGACAATAATGCCGTGAGAGAGTGGACTCCCTTGCGCCAGCTTGCCGGCCGTGACATGCAAGTGGTTTAGCAGTGTGCGTACGTAAGAACCTGTACACACAATATAAAGGAACAAGGCGCGACCACAAATGATGCGTGTTTAAAGCATGGAAAAATAGTTACCGATGAAGAGGGGGGAGAGGTGGGAGTCAGGATCCGGTTCGTCTGATTCAATCCTATATAGAATGACTCGTTCAAGAGTAAAGGCCCTATTCCACCTGAGACTTTTGTCGCCGGATCTAGCGTCAAGAAGCTGAAAACTTCCTTCCACCTAGGCGACTTGACGCGCGTCACCGATGCAAACGGTGCCTCTCACCACTCATTTGTTTACCGAAATAGTCGGTCATCTTTCACGTAATAACATAATAAAAAGAAAATAATAATGACAAAGTAATAATAATAATAACAAGAACCGCGGATGATGGTTGTCTTGGTTGTTTTCAGCCGAATTAAAGATGACACAGGGATATTGATGAAACTCGGGAGCTCAACGTTGCACTAGAAGCCAAAAAAGTAGGATTCGATCCTACTTCTAGCGACTTGACGCTAGATCCCGGATCTTCGCTCCTCCACCTGATCTTCCTGACGCTGACGCTAGATCCGGCGACTAAAGTCTCAGGTGGAATAGGGCCTTAAGGTATTCACGAAATCATGAATGGGGCTCTTGCAAACTTTTGCTGTGAACAAATATGAACAGTCCCACCTGATGTAAAAACTAGCGAAAATCTCGAAAATCACACTAAGAAAGTCTAGAATTTAGTAATAAACTCACATAACTGCTATGAATAACGGCAAGATTGTAATGGCGGTTCAACGCAGGTATCATGGGAGATTCCTGTCTAATTTGTCACTTTCTCTACGGCAACACATAGATTTGTCTCAAACTAGATCGGAATCTCCCATGATCCGCGTCTCTCCGCCATTAAGCCCGATTCTGAGAGTGATATTCGTTTCAGTGTACTACCTCACTGGCAACTCATGACTATGTAACATGGGCCAAAAGGTGATGTCGGCAAAACCCAGCTTCTGACCCCTCTATCGATTCAGATGAGCAAATGCAGTTGATCGCTCTCAAGGGTTTTCATATCTTTAGAAACTGAGGCCGCCTCAATGGCACCTCATGACTATGTAACATGGGCCAAAAGGTGATGTCGGCAAAACCCAGCTTCTGACCCCTCTATCGATTCAGATGAGCAAATGCAGTTGATCGCTCTCAAGGGTTTTCATATCTTTTGAAACTGAGGCCGCCTCACTGGCAACTCATAGCTATATGTAACATCACAGCCTAAAAAACACTTTCTACGAGAGTAATATTAGCCAAGGAATGTTTCTGGAAAGTTTTGAATATAAGCTTGAAGGGATGAAATCGATGATGTCTGATGAATTTTTTCAATGATTTTCGGCCACTTTTTTTCAAGATCCCAGACCGCACAAACATCAAAAATCATCGATTTCGTCCTTTCAAGCTTTTATTCAAAACTTTTCAGTAACATTCCTTAGTTTAAAATTACTATCGTAGAAAAAGTTTTTTGTGATTGAAATCTGCCTTGAAAGTTTTAAACAATAAATTGACAAGGAACTTACTTTCTGAGTTTCTGCCTCTTTTAGACGATCTCAGACCAAAGTGCGGCGATAGAACGATTCCGTTCAGTAGCGGCTCGTGAAATTTGGCAACCGTGTCCTCCTCCTATTTAACCAATGTAAAACAATCGATTCTCTCGGAGGCTGCCAGCCTCCGCAAGAATCGATTATTTTACCTATATACGTTTAAATGGAAAACTTGCATGGTTGCCAAATATCACGAGCCGCCACAGATTCCGTTCCTGAACGACTCACTGCTTGTGACCTTTGAAGATAGACGGAGCGTGGATCTAGTTAGTGTGCTCTTTTGAGAGCGTGAGTTCATTCACCAAAGTGTGAGTGCGTTCACCAATTCCACACTCTCTTGAAAAAGATAAAGAGTGACGGAGAGATAGAGAGAGAGAGAGAGAGAGAGAGAGAGAGAGAGGAGAGAGAGAGAGAGAGAGAGAGAGAGGAGAGAGAGAGAGATTGAGAGAGAGAGAGAGGAGAGAGAGAGAGAGAGAGAGAGAGAGAGAGAGGAGAGAGGAGAGAGAGAGAGAGAGAGGAGAGAGAGAGAGAAAGAGAGAAGAGAGAGAGGAGAGAGAGGAGAGAGAGAGAGAGAGAGAGAGAGAGAGAGAGAGGAGAGAGAGTGAGAGAGAGAGAGTGAGGGGGTGAAGAGAGGAAAGATCTCCCGTGAATCGCTGTCACTCTTGTGACTCTTCCTTGTCTCTCGACTGTTTGTCAAAGGTTAAGCGCCGCCTCGCCGCGTCTGATGCTCTCGTGTACCTGTGGGAGTCAGCTCAGGTGACAATCGGGTAACCCACTCGAGCCTCGATCCTCGAAAGAAAATGCGGCGCAGCGAAACTTTATCACGTCCTCCTCTCGAGTTTGTCTCTCTCTGGATCGTTTCACGATTTAGATCTCATGCGTGCATTCCTCAGCAGCGATGATCGTGAAAATCCTCCGGTTCTGTTATTTCCATCGCATTTCGTACAAATATATCCTCCGGTTTGCGGACACGCAGTGAAATACCAAATATGCACGTCAATAGTTCAGGTCTCTTGTGAGAAAATAACGAGTGTTGTTCAAGGGGACGGGAACACGTATCGTATACAACCGGAGATAAAGATATCTCGCCAGGCTATGCAATAAGCAATACACCAAACGCACAGGCGTTGAATGGTATACTGTGCAATGCGTATTGCATAACCTGGCGAGAATACGTACTACCGGGGACAAAGATACCTGGCCAGGATATGTAATAAGCAATACACCAAACACAGGTATTGAATGGTATATACTTTGCATTGCGTATGACATAACGCGGCTAAAAGCATGTACTACCGAGGACAAAGATACCTTGCCAGGATATGGAATAAGCAATGGGGCTATTGCACACTTTTGCTATAAGCGATTTAATAGTCGATTACGGCATAAAAACCTCAAAAAATAACGATGGCGGCACTAAAAACTTCCAAAATCCACTCCTAAACTCAATAAACGCAGTTATTTGCGCGAGCGTAATGGTGGCCGAAGGCACTAACAATGGGAGATTCCCATCTAACAATTCTGAAACTCCATCAAGAAGTGACCAATAAGAGACAACTTTCATTTGACACCGGTGTCACTTGGTGTTGCGGTACCATTCATCGGATGTGGATCATCACTCTGATGACTAATTACTCTGTGAATCATCCTTGTCAGCATAGAAAGAGTGACGAAATTAAGATAGGAATCTCCCATTGTTAGTGCCTTCGGCCACCATTACGCTCGCGCAAATAACTGCGTTCATTGAGTTTAGGAGTGGATTTTGGAAGTTTTTAGTGCCGCCATCGTTATTTTTTGAGGTTTTTACGCCGCAATCGACTATTAAATCGCTTATAGCAAAAGTGTGCAATAGCCCCATACACAAGGTGTTGAATGGTATATACTGTGCAATGCGTATTGCATAATCTGGCAAGAACACGTACGTACTACAGGGGACAAAGATACCTGGCAAGGATTTGCAATACGCAACACAACAAACACAGGTTATGAATGGAATACTGTGCGATGCGTATTGCATAGCCTGGTTAAGAACACGCACTATACCTACCGGCCACCGGGGACAAAGATACTTGGCCAGGATATGCAATACGCAACACGCCAAACACAGGAGTTGAATGGTATACTCCGTATTGCGTATTCCATAACCTGGCCAAGAGCACGTAAGTTCGTGTTCTAGGCCAGATTATGCAACACGCGATGCACAATGTACCAATCAATACCTGTGTTTGGTACGTTGCGTATTGCATATCCTAGACACTATGGACAGGTAGCTTTGTCGCCTGTAGTACAAATAATGAACAAAGAGTCACAATTGAATTCGTATACGTACCCGAGTAATCCATCTGGATTTTGAGCTAAATTTTCTCTGTGAGGAGTGAGTTTTAGATATTTTTTAATGGTCTGCTCATCGTTATTTTTGCAGAATTTTACACTACGTTTGATGGTCCATTTGCCTACAGTGAAGCCTTCCAAGAGCTCCATTCAGAAATCCAATTTGAATTTCGGAAAATGAACCAAAAAAATGCATTTTACAGAATCTTCATAAATCATGACTATCGAGTTTCAGCACAGTGGAAACCCAATCATCACTGACAAAACTTCTGAACAGGAGAAAAACGTTAATCAAATACTCACAATTTGCCTCTGGAAGAAAAAAAATATGAAACCAAACCGACGAATGATGTGAGAGGTAGATATCTCGATGCGGAGTTGAAATCAGAAAATAAAACAAATAATTATAATCTTTGTGCGTCATAAAAAAAAAAAAAAAAAAAAATAAAAGAAGCAGAGAAAAGTACCTCGTGGTGCCGCGGAGAAAGAAAGGTGCAGTAATTAGTGTTTGATAGATAGTAATGACCTTGCAAGGCTGAGTTTAAAACTCGGCGCTGGGGGTTTGGTTTGACGGACCGTCGCACTATGGTCCAGAAGTCCAATTTAGGAAGACATTAGTTTGAATTAAAATCGTCCAATATCTTGAAAACGGTTCATCTGACACCAAAACTGGTTATTATAAAAAAGATAGAACGTAAACCGTTTTAACTTTTTTGTAATAACCATTTTTGATGTCAGATGAGCCGTTTTCAAGATATTGGGCGATTTTAATGCAAACTAATGTCTTCCTAAATCGGACTTCTGGACCATAGTGCGTCGTGTCGGATCATGCATCAGTCATTAACTCATTAGCCTGCGTTCAAAGCTGGACTATGAACAAATTACGCGGCTCAGTTCATAGACTGATCCAGGAAGTTGTCTTTCTCTCTCACGTTACCTATTTGAACGCAAGTGTTAATAAAGGATAGACGATTGAGTGCAAGTCACGTGACTGCCTCTAATCTATCCTTTTCCAACATACGCGTTCTTATGGGGGCGAAAAGAGAGAGAGAGAGAGAGGAGAGAGATAGAGAGAGAGAGAGAGAGAGGAGAGAGAGAGAGAGAGAGAGAGAGAGGAGAGAGACAAATCCCTGGATCCGCCAGTGGCTCAGTTATTCATGAATTCTTTCACTCGGTAGGTATCTACTTGGTCATGCATTTTACTCGAGGTGTCAATGAATAATGAATATTCAGACCAGAAGCGGACCAGGGATTTTTATTTGTCCTTATCTCTCTCTCCCTCTCTCTCTCTCTCTTTGCCCTCCCATTCTTCTCTCTCTCTCTCTCTCTCTCTCTCTCCCTCTCTCTATTGGAGATTTGAACGCATGTGTTAGAAAAGGACAGAGGGAGGAGCTATCATGTGACTTTAGCCACTATCTTTGTCCGTTTTTCCAACACCTGAGTTCAAATGGGCGGAGAGAGAGAGAGAGAGAGAGAGAGAGGGAGAGAGAGGAGAAAAGGAGAGGGGGAGAGAGGGAAGGGGGAGGGAGAGAGAGAGAGAGAGAGAGAGAGATAAAAAATACGTGGATCCACCCCTGGTTCAGACGAGTTGCAACGGACAAACGGTTCTATAATAGAAACCGCGGCTGTAGGTAGGGGGGCCCCACTTTTTTCAAAGTCGGAAATGTTTTGCCCCCAACCCCTAAAGTCGTCCTATGCCCTAGAAAATGACCCCCAAAAAGTTTCAGCTCAATCAAAAAAAATAACCCGTGCCACGGGGGGGCCAAAGTTCCCGAAAATTGCCAAAATTATGAAAAATCCGGTGTTTTTTGGCAGTAACTCATTAAATTTTGAAATTATGTTAAAACTGTAAAAAAAAAAGTTATTGAAAATTTTAAACAGCTAAAAAAAAGGGCTAAACATTTTTTTTCGTAAGACCAGTTGTTATTTTCCCAAAAACCTCAAAAACTTTCGAGCGTCTCGGAGTTAAGGGTAATTTGGCCCGCGCGCGCGCAGGTCTGATTTTGATGTAAATCGATCCTATACCATGCATTATGCTCAGACTTTTTAGTGTATCGTTATTTTGGCTTGAACATTCATAGAACATCTATGTTTCATGATGACAGTTTTCAAACATTGCAAGGGAGAGTGGTGATCTGCGAGGGGGGGGGGGGGGGGTTCCAAATGTGTGATTCGCTCTCGAAAATCTCAATAAACGCATTTTCAACCAATATGACCACCTTGATGACACTGGAAAACCTCATCAATTTTAAACCCCCCCTTTTGTATTATTTATTTGGGGGGCCCCCCCACCCCTGAGCTTGACTTTTTTGAACGTCCTCTTTCGCAGGGAGTTATTTATATAAAATTTATAAAGCGTTTTAAGCTCATTGACGCCCAATTTTCGATGAGACAGACTACATTGATGAATGAAAAATCAATGAATGAGAGATTAATGATTGAAAGAAGCTTAAAAGTGGATGGGAGGATGGCGCTAGGCAACCGAAAAAATTTTCTTCGCGTCAGCTGTTGAATATCTTTCTTTCCATTCATCAGGTATTGAAAGCTTTGACATTTTTGTGATGATTATTATAATCGGGTCAATGTTTCAAAATTCTAAAGATGTCTACGCAGCGGACTTTGAGGAAAGACCATCAAATATATTTAGTTGGTGAGTTTTCGCACCAAATTATTGGCAGTAAATTGCCCTCTAACAAACAAGTTTTACAAGTATTTTTTTACAATTTGCGAGGGGTTTAAAATTTGACAGTTAAAGGGAGTGCTCAGCTAGTATTAAAAGAGGTTAATATATTCTGGGATAAAGCGCGCATCCCAACAAAGCGCGATGATCATTCCATAGAAAAGCTCATAAAGCTCTATAATGAATGGAGAGCTTTACAAAAAAAAAGTAAATCGCGATCGGAAGATTTTTTGAAGAAAGAAAACGCTTTTGTCGAGAAATTCGATGACTTATTTGACTTTGCCCACCCCGACGCTCTGCAGCTTATTTAAAAACGAAGAAGATCGCTTGTTCTTAATTAACCAGAGAAAAAAAAGGGAAAAGTGGCAACATGCTTGGCATAGACAAAACACTAGTGAAAATGAGAAGAGAATAGAAAAAAGAAAGAAGATAAGGCTGCAAAATTAGAGCGAATTGCTTCAGAAAAAAAAAATTTTGTCCGAGGTGTTACACAGCGACCAGTCGGAGAATATTGATAAAGCTCGTCTGACTCAAATAGCACATCTTTTAGTGGCTCAGAAACAGCTGAAGGTCTACAGTTCCTTGCGAGTCTCTAACGCCAGTGAGAAAGAGGTGGGTTCAAAGAACATTTTAACACAAAAATGGTTGCAGTCTTGGACAAATGTAAAGTAAGTGACCAAGACACCAAGAGGAAAATGGTCAAGGCGTTAGATAAAGAAACTCCCGAAAATTCAACAAAACGTGTCATCTTTTCGAACACCCAAAAAAGTTAAATAAAGATATCGAGGATTTTGTGTGCGCCGATACTCTGAAATTTTTCAGAGATTTCAGCTGTCAATCAGTTTCCTCAATCTTGATCCCGGTTTTGGGAGGAAAATGCAGAATACAAGGCAAGTGCAGGAATGGTCCAGAAGCTGAAAGTTGTCAACGACGCAGCGGAGAGAGGTGTAAAGCTGATTAGTGATTATGCTAACATGTTGACAAAGGACGAAGATCAGAAGCAGGCAATTTTGCAAACAGTCAGCGAATATCGGAAGCTTTTTCCAAATGTGACAAAGGAAACAATGGCGAAAAACTTTAGTCCGGTATTTTCTATAATCGTTAACTTTGTGTACTTATTAAGTGAACTAAACATTCTGCTTAAATAGAAGTAGTTTAAAGGGGGTAGAAGATTAACGGGGAGTGGGGGTTAAAAATGTTTGAGGTTGAAAAGTAATTTATTGAGAATTTTCGAGAGTGGAATCACACATTTGGAACCCCCCCCCCCCCCCCCCCCCCCCGCAGATCCCCCTCTCCCTTGCAATGTTTGAAAACGTTATCATGAAACATAGATGTTCCATGAATGTTCAAGCCAAAATAACGATGCACTGAAACAGTCTGAGAGCATAATGCATGCTATAGGATCGATTTACATCAAAATCAGACGCTGCGCCCCGCGCGGGTCTCAAATTACCCTTAACTCCGAGACGCTCGAAAGTTTTGAGGTTTTGGAAGATAACAACTGGTCTTACGAAAAAAACTGTTGAGCCCTTTTTTTTAGCTGTTTAAATTTGCAACAACTTTGTTTTTTCAGTTTTAAATAATTCAAATTTAATGAGTTACTGCCAAAAAAAAAACCGGATTTTTCATAATTTTGGCAATTTTCGGGAACTTGACCCCCCCGTGGCACGGGTTAATTTTATTTGATTGAGCTGAAACTTTTTTGGGGGGCATTTTCTAGGTCATAGGAACGACTTTAGGGGGTTGGGGGCAAAAAGAATCCCGAGAAAAAATTCACCATCTATAAGAGTGGGCCACCCTACTGAGAGTGTCAAGTGCTTCGCTGAAGTTGAGCGAAACATAGGAGGGGAAAGTGGACGAGGAGAAATAAGGGAAAAGTGTAACCCACAGTAAGAATATCCTAATTTTGGAGCCTAAACAAAAAACAAAAACACAGAAAAGAAAGGTCATCTCTCTGTAAACGTAATTAATTCTCAAAAGTTGCAGAAAAATCTCAAAATTCGCAAAAAATCGTTGATTTCAATTTGTACCCCCAAAGAATCGATTCCGAAAATAATGGACTCTAACAAATCGATTCGATTTTTTCGATTAATCGGACCAAAAAATCGATTTTAAAAAAAAATCGATTAAAAATTGGCATCACAATGTTGGACTGAATCGCGTCCGTCGCTAGGAGCATGATTTCGTTAGGGGGTTGACCCCTCGCTGCTGCTGATCGCTACTTGCCTGAGGCCGCGGCCGGCGGTCGAGGTCGTCGGGGTCGCCGGGGACACCTTTCGCATAGCGCGTCGCTCCGTCTTGTGCTTGTCGTGTCGCGCCAAAGCCGGGGCGGAAACTGCCTATCTACTTTCCTCAGGTTCCTCAGGCGCTCGCGGAGAATATTATTTTTATTTTATTTTTTTTTTATTTTATTTTTTATTTTTACTTTTTACTCATCCCCCCTTTCTGACACGATATCCTTTCAGCGGTCACCTGACTCCTGCAGGAATCCAGGAATCCGGATGTAAACCGGATGGCAAGAGTGGCGGGCGAGGTGCGGCAAGTGCATCATGGGCGAAGAGGTTTTGACTCGCCGAACGAAGAAGACACAAACTTTGCTCCAAGTGTAATTAGCTTCCTCTTCCCTTTCCCCCCTCTTCTTCTCTCCTCTCCTCCCCTTGTCCTGCTCGTCTCCCCCCTTTTACCTTCACCTTCTCATGCTGTGCATGTGCACTGGCCCCCTGACCTGACCCAGGACAACATGACCGGCGACACCGAACTCGTAACCACGCATGTCTCAATATTTCTACGGTTTCCATTCGACTCACTGGCGGATCCAGGAATTCATCCATCTCTCTCTTTCCTCCAATTAGAACGCATGCATTAGAAAAGGATAGATTATTAAGTGATTTTCGCCCCCTTTTCTATCGTTTACAAACACAAGCGTTCTAATGGGAAATGAGAGAGAAGGTCAATTTCTTGGATCCGCTGAGTGTCATCGGATCGTCTCTTTTCAGCGAAGTTTGTTTCGATGTATATTGATGGTGCCACCATAGACTGCTTTTGTAAGACGATATACAATCGTGTCAATTGACGTCCGGGGAGTTCTGGTTCCAAACAAACTCCGGATCAGTGTGATGGGTGATGGGTCTGTTGCATAAGTATGTCTATATTTTCAACCAAGGAAATTTCTATGGCTCTGTTACCTGAATTCCAATTTTGTACGATAGTTCTTAATTTGAACTGTGAAGGAAATTCTGGTTCTATGCGTAGATTCCAATGATGGGGAAAATAGCAAAAAAAAAATAATTTGACAGTTTTTTGGTAAAAATTCTCATTTTCCTACAATGGGTCTGTTGCGTACTTTTGCTGCATCAATATAACTCATTGTTTCTAACGTAAAATTCGCCGAAAATAACGATGCGCACATTAAAAACTTTCAAAGTCCACTCATTAACTCAGAAAATACCTTCCATTTCAAACAACCCGCGCTACACTAGACACTATATCACCGACTTATAACTACGTAGATGGAACCATCTCGTTTATGTAAACATGAACAGAACTTACAAACATTGGAATGTTTCGTTTCGATGCGTACATTTCTTATATTATTTTGTAATCTTTGATAAACCGAAAAGACCATGACAGTAAATCCAGCTCATATTTCACGTATTAAAAAAGAAAGTCCATCATTTTGTAGTTACGATGTTGTTTACTTATGCACGGTGGTTCCGTCCATGTCGTAGTATACCGGTGCAAATAGTGTCTAGTATAGCGCGGTCTGTTTGAAATTGAAGTGATTTCCTGAGTTAATTAGTTGATTTTGAACGTTTTTAATGTGCGCATCGTTATTTTCGCCAAATTTTACATAAGAATCAAGGTTCTATATTGTTGTAGCAAAAGTATGCAACAAACCCATTGACTCGTTTTTTACACGTGCTATAACACCATAAGAAATGGTGGGAAAAGAAAAACAAATTAAAAATGTTAAAAAAAAAAACAAAACAAAACAAAACAAAAAAAACAAAAACAAAAAAAAATCACTTTGATTGGATTTTTCAAAAAGCAAGCGCAAAAGCTTCGTAATAATATTGAAATTTGGGTTGAATTTGATACGGGGGCACATTTTTTCCCCGCCATGATTTCCTTTATTAAATGCATTGTAATGAGTGATTGCTGGTAGTCTTTAGCAAAATGTTAGAGCCCGTTTTTATGTTTTCTTATAATATGTGACACTAGTGATACAATTTGAAATAAGTTAAACTATACATTACAATTTCTGATATAGGACTTTTTAAGGGTTAATTTGTCACCCCCCAATGGAGCTGTTGCAAACTTTTGCTACAGGCTTATCAATAGTTGATTGTGGGGTAATACCCTGTAAAAATAACGATTAGCGCACTAAAAAATCACGAAATCCACTCCTAAAGTCACAAAATGCTTTTAAACGCGAGACCGTAATGGCGGCCGAGGTCGCGGTTTTCATCGGGGCTCCCTATCTTCAATCAGCGCCATCTACACGAGGTGTTCTCGCAACTCCACACAAGAAGAAGAAGAAAGCATACAATTGCCATAAGAAAATCGCGGCCTCGGCCGCCATTACGGTCTCGCATTTAAAAGCATTTTGTGAGTTTAGGAGTGGATTTCGTGATTTTTTAGTGTGCTAATCGTTATTTTTACAGGGTATTATCCCATATTCAGCTATTAATAAGCCTGTAGCAAAAGTTTGCAACAGCTCCATTTCTGATATAGGACTTTTTAAGGGTTAATTTGTCACCCCCAATTTTCAGGATCAACAAACAAGCTCAAAACACATGACAAATCAGTCGTGTACCGGTTTGGCTCCCTGATCGCCTCTAAAACACGGCTTTGCCCCTCCTAAATTTTTTCTCTGGGTGCGACGGCACACCCTTGTATTCCACTGGTTATTACCACGAAATCCATCACGTTATTTATTCGTAGCAAATAAGTTTGCACCAGCCATGCATACCAGCCCCATTCAAGCAATACATGGTTTTAACTTTGAGTCGCATCGATGTGATCGATATATATTTATACTTTCACCAGGTTTCGTTTTCTCTCCGATTGATCGATTCGAGCGGGAAATCGATTTATAGCCGGAAGGTAGAATGAGCAAAAGGGTGTTGAGGTGCAAAAAGAGCGTCGAAAACAAGCAGACGCAGACGGTTGCCGTATTTATTTATGGTCCGTGCCTTGTCTCGGTCCCTCCGTTCCATCGCACAGTGGAACCGACGTGGATACATTTCCTTCCTCCGCGCTGACACACTGTTAGATAGATCTTATAATACAGCATAGTCCCTCTATCACAGAATAATACAATCAGAAGGGAAACTCCCATAAGAGCCAATGGAAACAAGATTTGGAATTTACTGGCACAAACTGGCAACTGTGCCTACTCACTTCTCAAGATGGCGGACATGCTTTTTCAGGCTATACAACCAATCACAACTCGGCCAGTTGCCGAAGATCTGCCGAAGATTGCCGAAGATACTCACTTTCGAACATGGCGGCCCGAAGTAAAGAATGTTTCAAAATGAATTAGAGTTTCCCTTCTGATTAGAGTATTCTGTGCCTCTATTAATGGGTGTAGAGATCGTTGTGGAATACATTGAGAAAAGGTTAAATGGGGCAGTTGCAAGGGTCTGAAATGTTGTGTTTTTTATGAAGAAAATGGAAGCATTTGATGGGCTGAGAACAAAGATGGCTTTGGTTTCTAATTAAGTCCCATTGTTCCGGAGATGAGATTTTAGCCCAAAATACATTGTTTTAAATGGGAATTCCGCGTAGTGACGTCACTACACCCACGAATTTTTGCAACTTTACACCTGTGTATCTCCAAAACCAAGACACTAAGGAAAAAACCAAAGGCACAGTTGTTCTCAGCTTATCAAAAACTATCATTTTCTATATAAAAAACACAACATTTCAAACCCTTGCAACTGCCCCATTGATAGAGGGACAAATATCCAGGATTTTCAAAATTTGAAGTTGCACGGAGAAAAATTTATATTTGGGGCTACCAGAATTGCTTCTAACAAGGGGAGGCTCAGAAGTCGCCGCCTCCGATTTTGAAAACAATTGCACGAAAATGTAGCTAAAGTAAAACTATTAGACCCGTGTTTCTCACTTTTTGCCAATGGGCCTTCCTAAAGCGTCAGTAATTTTTCAAAGTTGCCGAAATTCACGTAAAAACCCCGAGCGGAGAGCGTTCCGAATATTTACGTGAATTTCGGCAACTTTCAAAAAATTCCTGACGCTTTAGGAATGCCAATTGGCAAAAAGTGAGAAACACGGCTCTAATAGTTTTAATTTAGCTACATGTTCGTCCAATAGTTTTCCAAATCGGAGGCGGCGACTTCTGAGCCTCCCCTTGTAAGTACGTAATAGTTAAATGTTCATTCGCGTATCCTTAACTAGATTTCTGGTAATATTCAAAATACGCTTTTCGTTGAAACCATAGCAATATCTTCACAGATACCAGAATTTACATTTAACTCAGTGGCGTACCGGAGGCCTCCGCTGCCCCCGCGGCGCGGGGGGGGGCCCCAATTAGGGCCCCATGATTACACCTGACCCGTGTATTTGACAAAATATAACATTTGGAAGAATGAAGATAAAGATGGAGGAGGAAATAAATATGTGTAATATTAAAGTAAAAAGAGCTGCTTTGTTCCTCCGTTTAAATGTGGTAAATTGGTCATGCATTTTCCGTGGTATTAAATGGATATTAAGGCTGTCAGAAACAGCAATTCAGCTCTTTTCTTTCTTGGGAGAGAAACGGAATTTTACAGCTAAAACTGCGTGAAAAAACATCTCGAGAGCACTCAATTTTCAAAAAATTTCAGAGGAGGATCCCCGAGCCCCCTCTTGATGGGGGGGGAGGTGTCTTTCATAGACCCTCCATTCACTGTGTAAGAATGTAGGGGGCCCCACGACTGAAGGTTCGCGGGGGGCCCCCAAAGTTTCCGGTACGCCACTGATTTAACTATTCTGTAGAAGTAATTCTGGTAGCCCCTAATATAAATTTTTCTCCGCGTGGAAAATGTCGGGTTTAGGAGGAAATCTTAAGGTTATTGGTCCTGTCCAGATTAGCCTCAAGGTCTCCTAAATCTCAACATTTTCCAATAAAACATGTTCAAATTAATAGAGGAATAAATATCTTTCCAGGAATTTTAAATTGAAGTTGGAAAATGTCAGGTTTTGGAGGAAATCTTAAAGTTGGTCCAGTCTGCAGACTATAGCCACAGAATAATACAACCAGAACGGAAATTATGTCGGATTTTGAAGCAAATTCATATCTGGATTCGCGCGCGAAAAAAAAATATAGGACATGATCTGCGAAATTTTCATTCTGAAATGCCAATAGAATAAAAGTGAGGGCGGAAACTTAAGATTTCTTTCCAGAATTCACAGAAATAAATGAGTTTCAACACAAATCACACACGTCCACCATGTTGGGATATAGGACCACAGCGTTGCCTATTGGTGCCGTTAAATTCCAAACTTGCTTCCATTGGCTCTTATGGGAGTTTCCGTTCTGATTGTATTATCCTGTGCTATAGCCTTGAGATCTCCTTTAAATCTCAACATTTTCCATCCTCAATTTTGAAACTCCTCGGACCACCGTGCGCGCTCGCGCTGAGCCGACGACGTATCAACCTCTTGCTCTCGATTATGGCTAATTCATGATAACGACTCGAGCACATGATGAGAATCGTCTGACCGCGCAAGCGCAAAAGCGACGAGACCTGGGCGAAAAAAGGCGTCAGCTCAATATTTACCTTAAGTTATAAAATTTAAGCACACTTTTAAATCAACCAAAGAAAGGTGCGCTTGCACATCGGGGTTCAGACGGTGAGAAAATGAAGGAAGAAACCAAAGATTATACTTTAAATCTCCAGATACGAACACAGTCGGACACACCACGAATATTCGTATCACGCTATTCATGGAGCAAAATGTGATACGTTCTTGAACAGAGGGGGGGGGGGGAGGAAGGCGTGTGATACGTGATTCTTGGTAGCGAGAAGTCGATCCTGTGGTTGCGCTTAATAAATCATCGGTTTATGTAAACAAAACAAAAAACAAAAACACAAATGATGGGTCTTTTGCAAACTTTTGCAACATCAAAAATGGAGCATATAAAATTGATGAACGCATAATAAGAATTTTCCAAATCCACTCTCAAAGTCTAAAGTCCCTTGAAGGAAGTTCTTTACAGAGATGCTGAGTGTCTTTGAAGAGAGTCGACCGCGTGAACGAATTCGAAGGTTAAGGTCCACGGCGGACCATTGGTGGGCAGTGACGAGCTATACCAATATAGAGATGAGTAGAGGACGTGCGGTTTGTTGAGGTATGTTTGAAGTATGTTGAGGCAGCACATCAGAGGCAGCCGCATGATTGAAATCTCTGACGAACATTTTCATTCGGGTTCGGTTTGTTTGCTTCATGTTTTTAACCTTAACAATTAAATAAAAAAACAAACAAAAAACAAAAAAAAAGTCTTGACAAATCTATTTGAAATTGGTTTTAAATAAAAGTGCAAGTGCTTTAGAGTGTATCTGGACATAGAAATCAACAAATCAGTTTAATTTTGAAGGATTTGTACGAAAAAAAAAAAAAAAAAAAAAAAAAAACTGGAAGCAAAATTGTCTCACTTGAATAGTTATCTTAGAATTCTGTGTCCAACAGCCACTCTAAAACACTTGCACTTTCGTTTGAAACCACTTTTCATTGAATTAGGTAATTACAGTTTTTGATTTAAGGTTTAAATAAAATGAAGCTAATAAATCAACAAACCAGAATCAGAATTAGGATCAGTTGTTCAGATCGTCCATGCTGTTACACTTTAGGACACTGACGCAACCAGGATATCTTCCATCTCTCTCATTTCCCGTTTGAATGTATAAGTAGGAAAAGGACAGAAAGAGGGGGTTTTATCCCCTTGTCCATCCTTGTCTAACATACGTCTCTTAATGGAGAAAAGAGAGAGACGAAGAAACTCTCGGTGCGCCACTGCTTTAGGAGGACTTATAACATGTAACATGTTCCTCTACAGGAACAGCGCGATGAAGTTTACATTATTTACATTACACGTGAAGTATATTGAGTTCAACGAAAATGTTGTAATTTGTTACTGATGTTTCACCATCAAACAAATTCTTGAAGCGCAACACGAGCTTTTGCACGCAATCTGAACGTCAGGTATTTTTCAAACCTATGGGTGTAATAAACATTTTTTGGTCTCAAAAAGTTGATGCTTGCAGTGGAAGGTACGTCCGCAATAAATTTGACAACCATGTTTCCCATCGATTTCAATTAATTGGCTTAGGATTAGGAGGGCATGCATGTGGATGAGATGCTGATGTTGGATGCGCAAGCTCACTCCGCAACCAGTTCTGATTTCGTCTCGTTCAAAATCTCTTGTTTTGAGACCAGGTTACCCGGTTCGGCTCAGGTATTCCTATTTAATGTCCCCCCTGTCCTGTGCCGTCCCCCCCCCCACCCAGTCCCCATATCATATATGCTGTGTTCTCTACCGGACCGGTGCATTTCCGGTTGCTTGACATCGCTGCCAGGTTTAATGAGCCATCACCAGTTTGAATTGTTTATGTAAATTTGTAAATGCCCTGTTTGATTTTCCTCTTTGAGATATTACAGCACTGTCGCTATACCGTTCGATTTCAATTGTCCTATAAAGTATGACTGTGACGTAATGATGTGCATCGCTTCTTTAAATCGTTTGATTTCCAGACAGAGTCTAAATATTTACGTTCAATTTTTGCGTCATGGTTGTTAGCGGAAGGCAAATTTTACCCAGTATCAATGGCGTAGCATTCATTTGGCAACGTTGTATTTTGTCCATTTAAATCCATGTAAACGGTCGAATGTGAAGGTGTTCACCGACACCCATTAGTTCGATCTTTTTCATAAGGGCGAAATGGACGAACTGCGAAGTTGCCAAATTGCAAGCTATACGCCACTGCCGGGGCATTAGTTCTCTTGATCCTTCATAAAGCTTGATTGTCTTATCTTTTATCTACATCATTCCTATCCTTTTTTTTTTTTTTTTTTTTTTTTTTTTTATGGTTGATAATGAGACCTTAAACAAATACATATGAATATAGGTGCTTCCAAGGTAACAGCTTTGTTTCCCTGATTACAAAATACGTCAAAGTTGACTCCAACTTGTTCACATTTGAATATTATTATGTATCCTAGAGCGCCTTCAATGAATCGTGTACGCGAAATCACCACCGCGGTGTAGGAATATTTAAAGATAGGAAGGCAGGCAGGCAGGCAGGCAAAAAAAAAAAAAAAAAAAATTCAAAGTTTTCGGAGTCAAAATTGGATGGATTTTCATGATTGCGGGTCCGATGGAGTCGATAGCCCCCAAATGAAACTAACCATTTCCGAAACCGTAAACATTTGAAATGTGGCAACGACGGACGTCACATTCAAATTAGACAAATGAGCGAAGTGAGGAGCGAGGCTGCGATGTTTAGGTCGCTGCCCAAAACGAAATAGACACGATTGTCGATTATGGAGTGCAGTGGCTGAGGGACAGTGGACACAGTGAGACAAATCACCCAAATTCTTTGGATACGAATTATACAACGAAAGAATCATTTTTCACTCCTCCGACAAAACTACACGTCTACTTGATGAGTATTTTGCTAATTTTTGCTGCAGCAGCAGCATGGAATTTGTATTTTTTATTTGAAGCAGCAAAATGGAACATGAATACCCTATCCGCTGCAGAAATATGGAATATGTATTCCTTCTTGGATTCTATCCAAAAAAAAAAAAAAAAAAAAAAAAAAAAAAAAAAAAAAAAAAACAATGAACGTTTACGAAGGACCTTCAAAATTAACTTACAAAGTCGTAATATGTCGTGCGTAAATCCGTCAGTTCAAAAACAGCACGCTTAGAATAATTTCTAATTTCTGTTGTAAACAATTAAGCAAAGCCTGATGTAGTCGCCATTAAGTCCAGACATCGTAAAGCAAAACGAGTTATACCGCAGAAGAGGGGTTAATAATTAATATATGATTTAAGTCCTATCAGCGGCGGCTCGTGCAATGTGGCAACAATGGATTTCCTCCATTAAAAACTGTGTAAAATAATCGATTACTTGGTGAGGCGCAGCGCCTCACCTAGTATCCATCTTTTTGCACTCGTTTAAATGGCAAAAGTGCACGGTTGCCGGATTGCACGAGCCGCGACTGAGTCCTATGTCTCAAAAAGTGACAGGACGATCTGATTCTATGGTTTGTTTGCTTCATTTTTTCAAGTTTAAATCAAAAATTAATTTTAACCAATTCAGTGCAAATTTATTGGTTTTAAATGAAATGTCCAGTATTTTAGAGTGGCTATCTGGACACCGAACTTGAATGCGATTAATCTATGCAGAAGAGAAAACTTTGCTGTTTTTTTATGTGTCAATTTCTTTAGTTGTAAATTTTTTCAGTTGTATCGATTTCTGTGCCCAGATGGCCACTCTAAAACACTTTTGTTTAAAACCATTTTCAAATGTATCAGTCACAACTTCTTTTTTAAACTTTAAAGGTTAAAGCAAAGGAGGCAAATAAACCGAGCCCGTGTTAAAATGTCCACGAGAGATTTTCCATCATGGATGAAACCCTCCAAGCTGCCGTAAAAGCACGTCCCACAGCTCCTTTCTATCGGTATAGCTCGCTGAAATTATAACTTGCAAAGTCGAAGAGTCGTTCGTAAATTCGTCAGTTCCAAAACAGCGCGCTTGCAATTTATATTGTAAACAATGGGTCTGTTGCAAAGCTTTGCTACAGCGCTATAGAGTGATCAATCTCATGTAAAATCGCATGAAAAGTCCATTGGTAGCAGCAGAAAGTGATAAAATGCAATAATAAACTCACAAGAGATATTTAACTGAAATCCAATATGGCGGTAAAATATCGAGCAACCTGTATGCAAGCACCATAAACATCCAAGATGGCCAACCTCACAACATCGATCACAACCAATCACTACGCAAACAAACTCACAACCTCCGATGCTGTGAGGTTGTTAACGTTGGCCATCATGGATGTTCACGGTGCGTGTACACAGGTTGCTCGATATTTTACCGCCATCTTGGGTTTCAGTTAAACACCTCTTGTGAGTTTAATGCTGCATTTTATGACTTTCTGGTAAGCTGATTCCCACCAATGGACTTTTCACGTGATTTTACTTAAGATTTAACAATCTATATCGCTGTATAGCTAAAGTTTGCAACATACCCATTAAGCAATCCCTGATGTCTTCACCAAGTCCATAGTAATCATGAAGCGTATTTTTGCGAATAGTTTGGGCGTGGGCTCTTGAGCCGATGGAGTCGTTGGAAACCAGCAAGCATCAAGCTCATTTGAGGCACGTTTACCTCGACGTTTACCATAGGCGTACCGTATCAGGGGCTAGGGGGGCTATAGCCACTTTTTTTTTGGGTGGAGGGGCTAAAAATTGGGGCTAATATATTACGGAGGGGCTAAAAACACGTCGACTTTGGAAAAACCGTCGTATTCTATTCTAAGAAATTTTAAACATCCCTTTGAGACGAAAAAAAGGAAAAAAAAAAAAAAAAAACAAAAAACAAAAAACAAAAAAGGTCATCACTTTTTCACTTTTTAGCCCCCGCACTTTTTTTGGTCACGCTGCGCCTATGACGTTTACCACGAAACTCACCATTCAGGTGAGCCCCGTAACAATGTAAGATCGGGTCAAAATAAAATACAAATTCGGTGGACCGGATTATCACTATCCACCGCAGATCATTCGCGAAAATACGCTTGAAGTCGCTCATATCGCTCTATTTAGCATTTGTGCTATTTTGTCATTTGAACCTATGCAAAAAGATTGATATCCGGTGAGGCATAGTGAATCACAAAATAATCGATTATTTTATATTCTTTTAAATGAAGAGAATCCATTGTTCCCCCCTATCACAAAAGCTGTCTCTGTTTAAATCACCAGCTCTACTCTAAAAACAATATTTAGCCTGATTTTTTTTTTATTATTTTTCTAGAACTGGCAACAATGGGTACAACACGAGTCGTGGCCAGAGGGCAGGCGCTCCGATGCAACGCGATGCGCAGAGTCCCACAGAGTCCCAGAGGAGAAAGGACCGTCTCTTTTTTTTCTCTCTTCTATTTCTTTTTCTTCCTTTTTTCCCCCTGAACGGCTACAGGAGGACCAAAGAAAACAGTGCTGCCAGGTTCGGCAAAAAGTATACAAATTTGAAATTTGAAATTTCACATAAATGACCCAGAATCCCTGTATGTGCAGAGTTAAAAAAACCAGTGGTGCCGACATTGAATACGTTTTTGCACATTATTTGTTTACATTCTGGGGGTCGTTGTTATGTTCCGGTCCAATGCACAAAGATTACAGTGCCGTGGAGTTTCTAACGGTGTAATCTTTCACTTTGTTTGTTGATCGACATCTACGCTGATTTATCGACATCTGTTGATTTACGCTTAGGTTCTTTTGGGTGTTAAAGACACTCTTGAGGTGCATCGTGATGAAAATTAACAATAAGTTCAACGACAGTGAACTCTTTTATCCGTAAAATATCGTTGGACCTCTTTGTTTTGTAAACAACACAGAGAAAACCTGGAAAAAACACTTTGGTAAAGCTGACAAAACTTTTAGTGAAAAAATGACCCAGCAAAAGACTTTATACAGCTGTAGTTGAGCCAACCAGATATTTGGTTCACCCATCAAAATCTCTTCAGTTAGGCGTATAAAACCTTTGGTTGGCAAAGCTAATGGTAATTTTTCTACCAAAGGTTTGGCAGAGCTACCAAAGTGTTTTTTGTTTTTTTTTTTTTTCCTGTTTTTTCTTTGAAATGTGCAGGCATCCACCAATGGCGCAGCGCCCGTAGAGCCTAAAACTCATGACCAATCAGAGGTTGACTAACCTCTCGTCATGGGCGGATACAGAGAATTGTCTTCCTCTCTCTCCTCTCATTTGAAAACGTGCGTTAGAAAAGGACAGAAGAGGGGGCCAAAGTCACGTGATGGCCCCCTCTGCTGTCCTTTTCCAACACATAAGTTCAAATGGAGAGAGAGAGAGAGAGAGAGAGAGAGAGAGAGCAAGAGAGAGAGGAGAGGAGGAGAGAGAGTTAGAGAGAGAGAGAGAGAGAGAGAGAGAGAGAGAGAGAGAGAGAGAGAGAGAGAGAGAGAGAGAGAGAGAGAGAGAGAGAGAGAGAGAGAGAGAGAGAGAGAGAGAGAGAGAGAGAAAGACAATTCCCTGTATCCACCCATGCCTCTCGTCTTAAACCTTTCACTTTGATGAAAACGTAGTTTCACTATTATTCTTATACCTTCACAAATGAATCGAACTAATTGTTCTCTTATAATTGAGGAGTTCTCCGGAAAAACCACGTATAAAACAAAGGGTATGCTCGTTCTGTAAAATTAATGTTTCAAAATTTTATTGTGTGTGTTTCGGATGATGGTTAAACGGATTGCTCTTTCCTGACAATAATTGAAGCTTACACCATTCATCGGATGAAAAGAATAACCCGTTTAACTCATCAGAAACACACGCATAATAACACTTTAAACTATACATTTTTTTGAACGAGCAAACCCACTGTTTTATAAGTGGTTTTTCCAGAGAACTCCTGAATTTCATGTGTATGCCAATTTTTTTTGAAAATGCATAAGAATCCATATGTGACCCAATCTGTGAAAAGGGACCTTATCTTCCGGATTCTGAAAACTGAGCTATTAGGACCACTGCATAGAGGACATTCAGACGAGCATTTTGACATAAAGTTGACCCCAAAAGCTCAAAAATTGACCGAGTTATGGCAGCTGACAGAAAAGGGACCTTAACTTCCCCGTGTTAAATTGCATAAGGAAGTTAAGGCCCCTTTTCTGAATTTTGACATGCTCTCAAACAAGTACCCGTAGCGCGTTCTGGTCACTAAAATGAACTAATTCTCATTGCTAGTTACTTTTAGTCCGTCAAAACAGCGTTTTCGAATATTTTGACTTTTTTCACTTAAAATCGCTCTCCTGAAAAATTTTGTTCCGGAAGATAAGGTACCTTTTCACAGATTGGGTCACATATTAACAAACGTCCTTTACAAGGGACTATATAGGGAAAGGGTGAACTATCTTCAAACCTACAGGAGTACAGGACCTGTAATATGATCGACTATGAAGTGTTTTTTTTTTTTTTTTTTTTTTTTTTTTCGTTAAGTCTGGCAGCGTTGATAGGAAAGGTAGATCATGTCTCGAGTCTGGAAGTCAAAGTCGTGTAGTCCGTAGTCTTAGTCGAAAGGATTTGAGGACGGATCCTGAAGAGAGTGAAGACTATGAGGAGGCAACATGAGAATTTGTGTTGAGTTCGCTGTTCAGATGCTCCGATGCTCAGACACTCACTTCTTCTCGATTCGGAGTTGTGTTCTTTCGGCTTCACCTGAGTTCTGACGGGTAGGTTCCAGCGCCCGCGCCGAGTGCTATAGTGCCAGTGCGCTTGCAGCTTGCGCACCGCGCATGGCGAGAGTATCGCCGCCCGCCCGCCACATCCACCAACTCTCGCACAGTGAGATCGAAACAGTGGCGCGCGTGGCGGCACACTATTGGAACTATTGCAAAATTTGCACTAACAATAAGCAAAATAATAACATGAAGATCTTTAGCGGATCCAGGGAATAGACCTGTTTAGTGATGACGTCACGATCAAAATTAGTTCCAAACAAATGCTCTATCTCGCTCACGCTCGTTGATTTACCCATAAAAAATCAGATCCAAATTTTCGAACGCAAATTCATGCTACTTAACCAGTTTTCTCAAATTTTATCGCACCATTAGATTCAACGTACCCTAAAGTATCTTTTCGCTCTATAACATAATTCCTAAAAGATCACAAGCGAATTTACAATCACAGTTATACCGAAAGATGTTCTATTTTTTGTCCTTGTCTTACTCACAGTCTCTTATGAGAGTATCACCGCCATGACACTCAATCATCCTAACCTCTCTTCGTATCGAAGCTTGTTCGAGGTGTAACATGGTGTGATGGTGCCGATGAGCCTATATCCTAAAATGTTGTGCCCATAAGAAACTGTGAGTGTGACAAGGGCAAAACACAAGACTTTCTTCGATATAACTGTGATTGTACATTAATGCGCTATGTTTCAAAAAGTTTGTTGTAGCGTGCTCATATTTTAAGGTACGTGGAATCCAATGTTGTAATAAAATCTGAGAGAACTTGTTGTTTACTAGCAAAAAATTGGTATTTGAAAATTTGGATCGTGTTTCTCATGGGAAAACCCATGAGAACGAGTGATATAGAGCATTTGTTTGGAACCAATTTTGATTGTGACGTCATTACTAAACAGGTCTACTGGAGTTCTGTGTCGAGGTAGCCAATCTGCAAACACTTGCACTTTCGTTTAAAACCAATCTCCACTGGATTAATTACAATTTTTGATTTAAGGTTAAAAAAATTAGGCAAACAAACTAGAATCAGATCGCCCATGATGTCTCACTTTAGGATAGGACATATAACATGTATCAGCCTCTCTATAGCTATACCTCGTTGGCAGTGGTGGGTCGTGCAATTTGGCAACAACGTATTCTCTCAATTTGAACATATGTAAAACAATCGATCTTCAGGAGGTGTAATTGCACCCCCAAGCTATCGATACTTTTGTACATTTTTAGATGGCAACTGAACACAAAATGAAAGTCTGTCAATTCCTTAGATTTTGGCTTACGTATGTCACCTGCAATGCTTAAAAATTCATTGAGATAATGGGTGAATGGGTGCGCCTAGCCGCTAAGACCGTAAAAACGGGGAAAGAAAGAGATTCGTACGACGGCGTTTTGAGAGATAACTGTTTTGACTTGTGCGTAAGCAGGTGTTGCGTCCGCAAAATTTGCAGGCGCTTTTTGCAAGCGGAAATCTTATCATGATACGTCTATTTGCTTAATAATTTAATGGTGATTCGTGTGTAAAATTGTGTGGGGAGTAGAGTCCTTATATCACATCCTATTGGTCAGTTGCACTGTCAACAGAATCGACTTTTGATGCTTGATTCTTATAGATTTTGCCGAAAAAATAACGATGGTTTTCGTTCCATCGAAATCTATTGAGAAATAAGCGAGATATAACCATTTGAAAATGACGGCATTATTGCATCATTTCGTCGTCAAGTTTGGACCGATTTGCATGTTTGCACTACAGCTACGCAGACCTGTGCAGTGCCGCCAACCACTTTGCTCACGAAATCTCGCCGCCATATTTCATTTCATTGTTTATGTTCGTAGTTGGTTGCTGTGTCCGTGGCTGTAGTGTTATCAGTGTGTGTTTTATTATTGTTTATCATTTATTCACTGTAAATTGACGGATTTTAAAGTTAAATAGTTTCAAATTTCTTTGGCAATCGTGGTTCTTTTTAAAATGACTCATCACTGCATCACTGCGCGCTTGGTGGAAAGATACACGGGTGGCGGACAATCGCGGAAAACGACGAAATGACGCAATAATGTCGTCATTTTCAAATGGCTATATCTCGCGTATTTCTGAACAGATTTCGATGGAACAAAAACCATCGTTATTTTCTTGGAATAATCTATAAGAATCAAGCATTGAAAGTCGATTCTGTTGACAGTGCAACTGACCTATGTCTAGAGTGGGTCCCGGGTCAATTGCTCCAAAGTATTTGACCTAAACGCAGATTATACCTATAGGTTTTTTGTCTAAAAATAGTTGTCCTGCACAATTTGATCTAAAGTATGTTTTATCCAAATGTTTCTTTGTCTAAAATTGTCAGCTGGCATGTGCGCCTCCTTCTCAAAAAATTGTTGCTATAGAGAAGAAAGAAACTGTAAATAATTTTCATACTTAGCCTAAAGGAAATGAAAATTTTTCCCGCGGAATTTTATGCATGTCAAAATTATTAATTGCTTTGTTATTAACAAACTCATTTTATGTCACGGTTTCGGTTTCTTTTTTACGGTTTTTAAGGTTTATTTTGGTTTTTTGTTCACTTTTTTACAATTTTTACTTGTTGAGGCATTTTGCCTCAAATATTTTAGGAAAGGTTTTTAAGGTAAAATGCGTTTTAGGTGAAAATTGGTAGGACAACTTTCATCAGGTAAAAAAAAAGTAGGTAATCTGTTTTTAGATAAAAAGTTTTAAGGGAAGCTTCCGGGGACCCTAGAGAGTTAAGATAAGAGGGTAGTCTACCTGAGACGAAGCTCAACGAAGCTCTGACTTGTTTTCAGCGAAACAGCGTTGATTTTTGCAATTTTTTAGTTACGGTTCTCGACCTTTGAATCTTTGGTTTCATGATATGTATAATGTATGTTTCTTGAAACAATATAATCATTGTTGAGTGAGATTGAATCCATAAAAAAAAAAACACTTGTGATATTATGGGCTGTCCGTTGGGGCCGTGGAGGTCAAGAAGACAGACTCAAGCCCCCTCCCCGGCTCAGATCACTGACAGACCAACACAGAATAGGAATTCTATAATTGTCCTGGAAAATCATCGATGTGATCCTTTGTGTGCAAAGTGACAGACAGACGGTTCAGTTACCGCGTTACCAATACCGGTCGCTGCAACGCATCTCGTCACACAGTGGGTTCAAAAGCAGGTACACGGAAAAAATGAATACTTAAATTGGCCGAAACGCTGGTTGTATTCAATCCAAGCCAATTCTTGTTAAATTAGCCAGAAGTGCAATACAATCTGAGAGAACTGGTTGTTCATTAGTAGACACTTGCATTCGAAAACGTGGAACTGATTTCTTATGCGCGGAAGGGGGGGGGTGTCAAAAACATGTGATTACTTTCTTTTTTTCCTTCAGCTGTTCTCCATATGAAAAGGGGGGGCTAAGAGTTACAGCCTTTGTTTTTTCCGTTTTTGAGCCCTTTGCGATAAACGTGAGGAAGCCTTGAGCTCCCAAAGCCTCCACCACGGACCGCTACACTGCACTGAGAGAAATCACTTCTTTAAAAACAAGGAAACCCGTTTACTTGTGACATTTTTCCTTGCGCGAAGTAAGTTCTGATTGCATGAGGGAGAATCACTGTCACAACAAGGAATCTTTTACTTGTAGCAGCAGACATTTTCCTTTGGTTAAAGGAATTCCCTTGCGGTCAATATTTCACTGTGCATTTTCTGCGATACAAACGAAATACACTTTGGATTAAAAAATGAATTATTCTCTCAGTGCGTGTTCTTATTTGCTAACTTCATATTCGCAAGGCTGAGCAAAATGGATGTAGCAAATTAGAGGTAGTTCCAGAAATGCAGGCGCACCTAGACTGCTAATCTTAGGAATTTGTCAACATTATTTCTGTTATTACTCGATAAAAATTAATGAAAATTAAATTCAGCGTTCACTTTTCAATGAGGAACACTTTAAAAGCCAAAGAATAAAGTCAGAGGCAAGTTCGGTTTTGATTGGAAGGAATTAAAGTTGAAATTTCGCCGAAGATTATGGTTTTTTTTTGTTTTTTGTTTTTGGTTTTGTTTGTTTTTTTTTTATAGGTGCGCCTACACTTCTGAAACGAGCTCTAGTCTGAATCCAAATCCAATAATGACGTCACCACTATAAAACGGCAGTTTTGGCCCATTGTACGTCAATCGAGGGAGCCCGCAGGATCACGCCGAGGATGCTGCGGCGAGGGGGGGGATATTAAGGGGGATTCGGGGGAGGGGGTGGGGATGGGGGTGCAAGGCGACGAGAGGAGGCGTAATGGTAGAGATGGGGAAAGGTAGGAGGGGGGGATGATGCCGAGACAAAGTAGCTGTGAGATGCGAGATGGTTAGCAGGTTGTGGCCTCTGAATTCTCTCTCCTTCTCCTTTTCACGTACGAATACGGTCTACCACTCACTGGCACAGGGCACAGGTACCCTGGGCACAGGCCGCGGCCGCACAAGCACACAACATCTTTGGCCTCACAGTAGAATGGAAGAGAGAGGAAGATAAAGAGAGCGAGAGAGCGCATTAGGTATATACATATAGAGAAGGGGGGGCAAAACAAGATTTTGACTGGGGACGCGTGCCGATGCTTGTGGGGTCCCCCGCGTCATTCCTGTGTGGTCCCCATTTATCCATCCTCTCTCCTACCTTACAACAACAACGCCCGCGCCGCGCCGACCGCTCGTTCGCGCACCAGCTCCCTGTCCCCTTTCGCTCCCTATATATGTATACATATATTTAACCATTTATTTTCTGGCCCCTTCTTTTTTTTTTTTATTTTCGTTTTTGTTGTTCTTCTTCTTTTTTTCTTCTTTTTCACACCGCATTCAATTGTGGATTTGTGAAACCGTTTAAGCTTTATCTATTTAATTCGTCGCCTTTATAACCTGTTGCTGTAGGTATTTAACACTTTCGTTTCTTACCGCCTTCATTTAATAGTCCACTTGTCCCGGGGGGCGGGGGGGGTGACATTTACGTTACACAGCGGCGGATCCAAAAATTTTCCGTTGGAGTGGGGTCAGTGTTAGTTAGAGGCGGTGGGGGTGCCCCCCTACAAGGATTTGACACATCTCAAACTTTAAGGAAAATTCGAGAAGCGCAAAAAAAAAAAAAAAAAAAAATGTTGTTTTATTGAGCGCGTATGGGCTCAGAAAGCTTTCAATTCCAGGGAAGAATGTGTACAAAGTGTATTTTTTTCCGAAAAGTTTTCTAAATTGCAAGTGAAAATGGACAATAATGGTCATCAAAGACCTCAATGGTCAGAGTTTGCTGGGGTCAAACGAATGAGAAGAAGCCAAAAAAAAAAATCTTTAATATTTTACCCCCTCCCGAGCAAAAGTTAAAATAACGTTTCGGGGGGGGGTTGAAAGTTGTAATTTGAAGCGTCACTGGAATGGGCTATTTTTGGGGTTTTTTTTTGGGAGGACACGTACCCCCGTGCCCCCGCTGGGATCTGCCTCTGATTTTCCCAACCAATAAATTGTGGGGCTCCGAAATGGGTTCTAATCTATATGTCTGTAGGGGACAGTCCAATATTTTTGTAGAGTTAGCGGGAGAATGGGGTCCCTCAAACAGTTGTGAGAATCCTGGGTCCCATTAAGTTTGCAGCTATTGACCAATTTTGGAATTTGCATGTTCCTGTTTATAGCTTCAGAGTGGGAGATATAAGATATAGGCAAATGAGAGATGGTCCAACTCAACGGCTTAATACAAAACAGCGTCCGTGTGGACAAGGGAGTCATGTACAGAGACTATTTAAACAAAAAAGTTGACTGCGCTTCAGGGCTGCCGTTTTGCGTATAATCAATGCTAATTTCTATTCACCGATGATTCCACCGGTTGAGAAAAGATTACACAGTTCAGTTCTGTGTATGACTGTAATGCAAGAAAATACTCTGACCTGTAATCTTTCCTTAATCGGTGGAAACTCCGTTGATTAATTAAAATATCCGCAAGTTTTTTAAAGTCATCAACAACTCCACCGGTTGAGAAAAGATTACAGATGTGAGTATTTTAGTTTATTACAGTCATGCACTGAACTCTACTGAGTAATCTTTTCTCAACCGGTGGAATCATCGGTGAATTGATAAAATAGCATTGATTATACGCAAAACGGCAGCCCTGCTGCGCTTAGCAGTGGCGGCTCGTGCACTTTGGCAACCATGTTTTCCCTCCATTTGAATCAATGTAAAACAATCGATAACAGGAGAAGCGCTGCTTTATTATCGAATCGATTTTTTTTGGATTGAATCAAATGGATGGAAACCATTGTTGCCAAATTGCACGACCCGTCGCTGGCGCTTAGATTTTCGGTTCGGTAGGACACCTACAATACTCATCACAATAGATTTAAGGTGATCCTTCAGCGTTTAGTGTCGATTTCTGCAACCAAAGCGCTACCGTTCGATTCATGTCAAATTACAGGCCGAAAGTAATTTATATATTTGAGAAAACGGAAAGTCAGTTTCTACGTAGATGATGATCATTTGAAGAATGTCGCTGCAAAATATCTCGTCAATAACTTCAAAAATAAAACTGAAAGTACCAAAAAATGATACGTAGCATTTCGGTATACAAAAATCGATTTGCGATATTCCATTTTTTGGTATTTCCAGCCTTTCTTTTGAAGTTATTGACGAGATATTTTGCAGAGACGTTCTTTAGGTGACAATCTAGTAACTGACACTCCGTTTTCTTAACCCTTCACTGCATGATTTTTTATTTTTCAAGCAAATGTGGATTTTTCAATGTATTAGGTGGTCAAATACATGGGAAAAATAGTGAAAAAAATAATTTGACGGTTTTTCGATCAAAATTCTCTTTTTTCTATTTTTTACTCGTTTTTTAAAAGTGATATAACACCATAAGAAATGGCGGGAATTTTTTTCATTTATTTTTTTTTTTAATTTTTTTTTTTTTTTTTTACTTTAATTGGATTTTTCAAAAAGCCAATGCCGGAAACTTTATAAAAATAATCAAAATGTGGTCAGTTTGGATACGGGGGCAAATTCCCCCCCTGACATGATTTCGATCACGAACCCTTCACTGCATGATGTTTTCTTTCAGCCAATTTTTTTTTTTTTTTTTTTTGTTAGCTCAAAACATACCTTCTCCCGCGTTGACCCACCATGCGCCAAAGGCATATCTCAAAACCTGTATTTTATATGAGCGTTTGAAGAATTTGTTCCACCGGTGGAACTTCATGCAGTGAAGGGTTAAATGTAAATTACTTTCGGCCTGTATATTTGACATTAATCGAACGGTAGCGCTCTAGTAGTCTGGTGGCAGAAATCGGCACTAAACGCTGAAGGATCACCTTAAACATTGCAGGGGGCATACCTGAACCAAATCTAAGGAGTCAACTGACGTTCTTTAATTCTACGATTCAGTGGCGAAATTTGACAACGATGTACTTTCTCCATTTAAACCCACTGAAAGAATCGAATGCTTCGGTCATCGGCGATGACCAGATGTTTCGACCTTTCTAATGTGTTTAAAGGGGGGAAAGAAACGTTGCCAAATGGCACGCCTCGCCACTGCGCCGATTGTAATTTGAACATTTGTCGTTTGTCAAGTGTTCGCCACGGTGCTAGTGGAGATAAGTTCTAACCAATGGGTCTGTTGCAAACTTTTGCTACAACGATTAAGAGAGATCAATCTAATGTAAAATCGCATGAAAAGTCCATTAGTGGCATCAGAAAGTCATCAAATGCAATAATAAACTCACTAGAGGCGTTTAATAAAATCCAAGATGGCGGAGAAATATTGGGCAATTTGTATGCATGCACCACGAACATCCAAGGATAGCCAACCTCACAATATCCATCACAACCAATCACAACGTAAACAAACACATAACCTCTACCTCCAGTGAGGTTTTCAAAGTTGGCTATCCTTGGATGTTTGTGGTGCATGTATACAAATTGCTCGATATTTCTCCGCCATCTTGGATTTCATTAAACGCAACTTGTGAGTTTATTATTGCATTTTATGACTTTCTGATGCCACCAATGGACTTTTCGGGTGATTTTACATTATATTAAACACTCTTAATCGTTGCTGCAAAAGTTTGCAACAGACCCATTGCATTCAATAAACAAGCAGAAAAATCCAAGACAGCTCCCAGACAGAAATTAGCAGCAAGCCCCATTTATCTTTGATAAAAAAAACCGACGGGGGACTCTTAAAATAATTTTAAAATCAAGAGAGAGAGAAAGAGAGTCAAGTTCTAACAAATTGCATTCAGTAAACAAGTAGAAATCAAAGACAGCTCCGAGACAGAAATTAGCAGCAAGCCCCATTAATCTTTGATCAAAAAACCAAAAAAAAAAAAAAAAAAAAAAAAAAAAAAAAAAAAAAAAAAAAAAACTTTAAAAATAAATTTAAAATTCAGTAACTCCCGTATGCTTTCCCCACGCTCTCTTCTTCTTTAATACTACAGATTTCATAGTGCTCAGCCATCGGAATTTCATGCTGAACATCCTTTTAATGCAGTGGTTGTGTCGCGAAAAACCGACTCGGAATCGGAGACAATGAACAAGTTTGAACATGCACGATTGTATTTACACGAAGCAGCGAAACCCCTCGGTCCTCGGACGCAACAAAAACCGCAATCGGCCGACTAAACCGGTGCCGCCGCCGCCGGTGCCACGGAGCCGGTGTATCCAACGCCGACCGGTGCGGCATACAACCACTGAACCACACAACGGAGGTAGCCGCGGCATGGGATGGGATGCAGATAGATTTTACTGGCTTACTGCTGATCCTTAAATTAGCATTTACTAATTCCTGTATAGCGTATAACCGACCGCTGATTCTGATTCGCTGATTCGGATCAAACATATATGTATATATATATGGGGCAGGATCGTTACTGCAGAGGCTCTTAGCCTCAGCTCGCTTCTCGACGCTGCACACTGTGGTCTGAGATTGCCTAAAAGTGGCCAAAAATCACAAAGTAAATTTCCAGAGGTGAGGCGTGCGATTTGGCAACGTTCCTTTCCCCCATTTAAACACATTAGGAAGGTCGAATGCCTGGTCATCGCCGATGACTGGAGCGTTCGACTTTTTTAGTGAATTTAAATGGAGGAAATACATTGTTGCCGAATTTCACGCTTCGCCACAGTAAATTTCTCATCTATTTATCATTTTTAAATTTTCAAGACCATTTTAATTACTGAGCAGTGGCGGCTCGTGAAATTTGGCAACCGTGTCCTCCTCCTATTTAACCAATGTAAAACAATCGATTCTCCCGGAGGCTGCCAGCCTCCGCAAGAATCGATTATTTTACCTACGTTTAAATGGAAAACTTCCATGGTTGCCAAATATCACGAGCCGCCACAGTTACTGAGAATACTTTTAACAAATAATTTAAGCCCAGAAATGTCACTGAAAAGTTTTAAATTAATATTAATAGGTCGGAAACGATGATTTTTCAATGACTCATTTTCACTGATTTTTGGTCACTTTTTTACAATCTCAGACCACTGTGCGTGGCTGGGCAAAGGCGGATCCAGGCATTCTTCTCTCTCTCTCTCTCTCTCTCTCTCTCTCTCTCTCTCTCTCTCTCTCTCTCTCTCTCTCTCTCTTTTCGCTCATTTAAATGCATGTTTTAGAGTAGGATAGAGGATTGGGCAAACGTCACATGACTTCTTATAATCTGTCCTTTTCCAACTCACGCTTTTAAATGGGCGGAGAGAGAGAGAGAGAGAGAGAGAGAGAGAGAGAGAGAGAGAGAGAGAGAGAGAGAGAGAGAGAGAGAGAGAGAGAGAAATTCCCTGCTGCCGGCTCCCTGTGTGACTGCCGTTCATAAAATAGCGGCTTGTTAAACAGATAGAGTACGATGCTCTTTTGCAGCCACGCGGTCGACCGGCCGTGGCCAGACAACAGCAAGCAACAATGCTATGCGTTCATTCACAGAGGAGTCACTAAACGTGATTGCAGGGTCGTTCAGTTCCCACCGTCGCGTGTGCAATCTGGCAACGATGCATTTTCCATTTAAATCCGTGGAAAAGGTCGAACTATCGGGTGAACACCTTCGAATCCGACCTTTTAAACACAGTACAACTTTGCCCAGATACACGCATGTATGGTACGTATGTACTTTGGAGACTTCAACGGCTGTGTAGGAAAAAAAAAGAGAGAAAAAAAGAAAACAGATTGCTTCAAATTTCACGTTTTACTCTATCAAATGCGGTCAGCAACCTACGTGCTCCAGGTCATGACCGATATATCCAGAGGAGAGCAATTAAAATTGTGATTGTGGAAATTAAGATAGGCTACTCTGAAAAAAAAAAAAAAAAAATAATTCCTAAATTCTAGTATTACCAGAAGCACAACGATTTATGTGAACCACAGAAAGTCTAGTACTTTGACCAGAAAATGCTGGTGCTAATACCAGAATATGGTTATGGAACTAGAATTTTCTCAAAGTTTTTAAGAACACTAGAATTCTGGTAACTGTACCATCCCTTACAATAGTTCTCATATATTGCTGTCTGCACAAGTTCACTGTCCATTACGAGAAGGAAGTCCGGTAAAAGCTTCTTTTTTTCTATGCGGTCGTTGAAGTCTCAAGAATGCAGTGGTGAAAAATACTCTTTGCGGCAAAATTGAATTGTGTTTAATTTATAACTCCTGCAAAAGATCAAATTCTGTAATGATCACCACACGCCGACACACGCCACAGGTTTAGTTCGATCTTTTTCATGGGTTTAGATGCATAAAATGTAACGTTGCCAGATCGCACACTACGCCACCAAGGCGGGTCAAATGATCGTGTAAGTAATCGTCAGCGCATATACTGTTTTAATACAGAGATAGAGCTCGTTTCAGAAGTGTAGGCCGGTAGGCGCACTTAGACCATAATCTTTGGCGACTCTTCAATTTTCATTTCTTCAAAACTAAACAAACCTTGTCTTCGACTTTAAACTTTTAATTTTAAAGTGTTTCTGAATGAAAATTCAACGCTCAAATTCATTTTCATTTTGAAACAAGAGAAATAATGTTGAAAAATTCCAAAGATTATCGGTCTGGGTGCGCCTACACTTCTGAAATTACCTTAGGTAGGATCGATTGCCGTTCGAGGACCTTTGGTTCCGCTCCAAACGAACTCCATTTCAATGTAATTTCCTCACAACCACATGTTTTACAGAAATTTCAGTCATTAACATAAGAAAGTATTGTGACCGCCTTTTTGCGATTATATTAAGGGGGAAGCTTTAAATTAGTCACCCCTCGTGTGTGCTCCCCTGCCCCCCTCACAATGTCCCTGGCTCTGGTCTCTATAAGCATTTGGAAGAAGTTTAAACTTCGAGGTCTATGTCTTCTTAATATTTGCTGGAAGCGAATTCGTATTCAAAGATTAGGAAAGGGGAATGATATCAGGTATTTATGTATTTTCTTGACGTATTTCGGTATCGGCTCTGGAAAAAATATCCTAAATAATTATGTCTAAAGCCTTGAAGCCCAAAAAAATTTAGTCCAGGAACAAAAATGTCCAAATAAGAAATAAAAAAATCCAGTGGGTACACTTTTTATTCAACGTAAAGTCCAATACATTTTTCGTCTTGTACTTTATAATATAAACTCCGACACAATTTTCGTCCAACCCATAAGAAAGCCCAACATTCTTAATATCTTGAGTCCCTTTTTTTTGCGAGTAAGTTTTCGTATTTTATTTTTTTATTTTTATTGGGTCCGGAAACTCTTCTCCAAGGCGCTTCCGACTTAGTGCTACTCTCGACTTGCAGCAACTTTGGGCAAAACGTTATCGTGGCTATCACATACTTTGGACAGAAAATATTATTATTGGACCTATAGAGTCATTTGGACCAAAAATTACATTGGACTTTAAATTATTTGAACGTAAAATGACACTGAACATTTTGTAATATGGACTTACAATACTCACATACATTGGACTTAAAATGTATTGGACATTTTTCCACTGTTACATACTGTAAACTGAAAATTTTATTGGACCTAGTGTCGTTTGGATCAAGAAATTATACTGTGTACTTTAACTTATTTGGAAGTAAAATGACACTGAACATTTTGTAACATGGACATACAATACATGCATACATTGGACTTAAAATGCTTCGGACATTTTTTTACTGTTACATACTGTAAACTGAAAATTTTATTGGACCTAGTGTTGTTCGGACCAGAAATACACTGTGTACTTTAACTTATTTGGAAGTAAAATGACACTGAACATTTTGTAACATGAACATACAATACATGCATACATTGGACTTAAAATGCTTCGGACATTTTTTTACTGTTACATACTGTAAACTGAAAATTTTATTGGACCTAGAGTTGTTCGGACCAGAAATTACACTGTGTACTTTAACTTATTTGGAAGTAAAATGACACTGAACATTTTGTAACATGGACATACAATACACACATACATTGAACTTAAAATGCTTCGGCCATTTTTTTACTGTTACTGTAAACTGAAAATTTTATTGGACCTAGTGTCGTTTGGACCAAAAAATTACACTGTGTACTTTAACTTATTTGGAAGTAAAATGACACTGAACATTTTGTGACTTGGACATAAAATTACATTGGTCTTGAAATGCTTCGGACGTTTTTTCGCCGTGGACATTTTTCAATAGTGGACTTGTTTCCGCAGTGGACATTTTTTCGAAGTGAACGTTATTTCCTTGTCCATTTCTTCTGGCCATTTTGGCAACACCGCGAAAAATTCTCTCACCGTCCTCTCGTCTCACCTCACCTCTAATCCAATCCATGTCCGTCCATCGTCGGACGACTAACTCCGCGAGCCGAGCGCCCGAATCGTGCCAAACATTTTATATAGTCCAATTAATTTTGTCCCTTCTAAATGTGACTGAGATTTATAAGAACAACTCTCAATTAGTCAACGGTGAGCATTCATAACTCCCCCCCTCCTCCCACCACAACAGCACCCCCCGACCCCTCTCTCTCCCCCTCCGTTGCCCCCTTAAATCTTTCCTCCTTCCCCTCTCGTTCTTTTTGCCTTTATCTTGGCAAAATGAGTTTCCCATCCGGTGGCTTTATCCTCTGGATTCTTTTCTTGTCGTCCTTATTTTCTAGTTCTGTGATACTTTAGCATCGCTGTTGCCAGATGTATATTTCAGTACCCGTGGTCTTGCGAGTCGTAAAAAATCGATTTTAAATCCTTATCCTCCGGTTTGAATCCATGCAAAAGAATCGATTAAAAGAGCCTTGATTGACTTTCTCTGAGGACCAATTCTATATCATAAAGATATATTTATTTTTTCTTTATTTTGTCTTGTGATTCGTTAACAATCGATTTAAATAGCTTTCCTCCTGTTTGATTCTAGGCAAAAGAGTCGATTATTAAGAGGCTTAATTGACTTTCCCTAAAGACCCATTCTCTTTCTTAAAGATATGTTTTTTTTTTTGTTTTTTTGTTTTTTTTTTTGTTTTGTTTTTTTGTTTGTTTGTTTGTTTTTGTTTTTTGGAGCCACTAATGAGTCTGTTGCAATTTTTTTCTGCAGCGTCATAGAGGGTTGGTTTTGGTGTACAATCACTTGAGGCGGTTCAATATATTTGGCGGTGCCAAACTAAGGAAATATCGAAGAAAGATCCTTATTGCACCCTATGTATTTGCTTATTTGTTTCTTAAAGGCCAAAATCCATGGGAATTCGTGCTATCTCCATTGCTGTAGCAAAGGTGTCCAAGAGACCTATTGCGCTGCAATGCGATTTCTCTTTCACAAACACCTATGAAAAACAATCAATTCTCATAAGGGTTTCAAATAATCGATCATATTTGATGAGATCGAATAGGGATGAAGCCCTAATCGATTGTAGCAATCAGAGACGTCATTTCAATTTTACTCCTCACGACAAACGAAGTTAGAAATTGAGATAGCTCCCATCTTCTGATGTGTCCTATCCAGTGGCGGCTCGTGCAATTTGCCAAGAATGAATGCCCCCCATTTGAATGTATGTAAAAGAATCGATTGTTGGTGAAACAGCGCTTCACTATCTAATCGATTGTTTTACATAGAATCAAATGGAGGTGAGCCATTGTTGCCTAATTGCACGAGCCACCACTGGTCATATCGCAGTCTATGATTCGATCACGCATTCTCGAGCAAAGATAATTTATAGAGACACAAACATAGAACGAATTTTGAAATGATAAGGTTTTCATCCAATCAACGGGGCTATTGCACACTTTTGCTATAAGCGATTTAATAGTCGATTATGGCGTAAAAACCTCAAAAAATAACGATTGCGGCACTAAAAACTTCCAAAATCCACTCCTAAACTCAATAAACGCAGTTATTTGCGCGAGCGTAATGGTGGCCGAAGGCACTAACAATGGGAGATTCCTATCTTAATTTCGTCACTCTTTCTATGCTGACAAGGATGATTCACAGAGTAATTAGTCATCAGAGTGATGATCCACATCCGATGAATGGTACCGCAACACCAAGTAACACCGGTGTCAAATGAAAGTAGTCTCTTATTGGTCACTTCTTGATGGAGTTTCAGAATTGTTAGATGGGAATCTCCCATTGTTAGTGCCTTCGGACACCATTACGCTCGCGCAAATAACTGCGTTTATTGAGTTTAGGAGTGGATTTTGGAAGTTTTTAGTGCCGCCATCGTTATTTTTTGAGGTTTTTACGCCATAATCGACTATTAAATCGCTTATAACAAAAGTGTGCAATAGCCCCATTAGAAGCCACTGGGGAACTGTCTTTGAGGACAAAGATTCCAAGGAACACTGCCGTGGGAGATGAATCAATCGATTTAAAAAAAGTATTCAAACTTTTTCACAGTATTTACTTCTTCATTAATTTGTAGTAACATATACTTTCATTTGTCCGATATCCCAACCGCTAATTCTTATTCTTTACGCAAATCGATTGATGCAGATTTTGATCACGTTGTTTGGACAATGCGTCAAACTCAAAAATATATTAAAAGAGTTATAATCAGCAAAACAACGCAATAGTCAATACGTTAGGGGTGTTTTTTTTTTTTTTTTTTTTTTTTTTAAGAAAATTGGTTAATTATACCCAGCATAGTTCATATTATAATCTATGAGATGGTGATAAAATTTTGTGCGTGCATCGAAGAATAAACTAAATTAAAAATTAAATATTGGTGCGAAAGCTTTATTGGGCAACTCCTGGAGGTTGTAGCCTCGAGTAAAAATCGATTAGATGGAACATACCGAAGATGAATTAAATATTCATCAAATTTCCTTAAAAGAACCTATATTTGCAGAAACCAAAAGTTTTTCAAGCGTCTTTTACATGTCATGTTTATGCATTTTTCAAGTGTTCCCAACACTACCCCCCCCCCTTCTTGTTTTTTAATAAGTGAGAATGCTACTAGGGATTAGGCGGCTCTCAGTGTGAACGAGAATTTCCATCAATCTTGAGCATACTCTTTCAGCAAAACCCGATTTATGACTTGTTAACGCCACGTCTTTTTCAGATCAACGATTCTTGGAATCCATTGAATCACACGATGGTATAGTTTATTGGGAATTTCATTTTTCCCGCCAACCTCACATTCTCTGAAGTTCTCCCGCTTTCCGAAACAGCAGTGAGTCACGCGGCAGCCATCTTTATTTATCGTTTCCTTAGAGTACGTTACTTAAATAGAACCTTCCCCCTGTCCCACCCCTGGGCCCTGTAGTGACCCACCTCCCTCCCCCACGGAGACTTGCGGCTCGAAGGCGGCGCCTTTCGAGAACTTTATGAGAACTCGTGAACTCGTTTAAAATTCAAATTCCGATTCGGGAGGGAGGGAAGCAGGCGGGAAGGAAAAGAGGCAGTAGGGAGGGAGGGGGAGGGAGGGAATTTAAGGTTGCAGTCAAAATCAGAATGTGACCGTGTTTCCGGAGAAAGGAGGCCAAAAAAGGGAACCAAAGTATTTATATATAAAGGCGGGGAGAGAATTACAAGGTACAAATTATTGTAAGTTTCTGACGAATGTGGCACCCATTGAGTCGCACCTTCGGGAAGAAAGGGACGCGACAAACTGCCGACCCGCGCCGCCCCAGGGAACATGGGTGGGGGCACCCCATGACCCCCGCCCCAATACCATCAACACGCCGAGCCGCCGCCATGCCAGCCACCAGTCGCCTTATTTCTTTTCTTTTTCGAACGGAGAGTTTAAGAGGCATAACACCAATTGATAAAATAAAATAAAAAAAAAAAAAAAAAAAAAAAAAAAAAAAAAAAAAAAAAAAACCTCCTTATAAACTTCGTCGAAATGTTTATGTATACGGGATTAATCGTAGATCTGACTTTAAAAAAAAAAAAAAAAAAAAAAAAAAAAAAAAAAAAAAAATCCTCCCAACAGGAAAAACATAACGCAGGAGTGAACATGGTTTTTGGTCCTCCTCCTCTATTTTAATTCCGGAAGACAGTGATGCCATTTCCCTGACGATTCCCCGAAAAAATCCCTCGTCTATCAATAATAAATAAACCACGGTATAGCGTAGATTCGGCAACGTTGTCTAGAGGAGCCATCGAGATCAAGACAAGACAGATTATGAGCCGATAAAAAAATATTTTACAACCGGGCAAATGTCGCCTTCAACATGGCTACAAGTCTCCCCTCCTTACCTCAAGAATTTCGGTTTGGAAAACATATTATAAGATATATAGATATACAAATATGTATGTATTTTTTTTTCTTCAGTCTTGAATTTAAATGACCACAAAATCGTCGAATAAAAATGTAAAGTACACAGCGTGGAACTATACACGAGATAGAGTAGGCAGGTTGGTGGTTGGTGGATGGTAGCCGACAAGAGAAGCAGCATCAGGGAGCGAAGAATAACAAGTAAAATTTTGAACTGGCTTTCGTGACAGACATTAAAGTATGACGAGGAGAGGAGGGTGAAGGGGGGGGGGGTGAAGAAATTTGAATAAACACTGGCGACGAAATACAAGAAGATGATTTGAAAATCAAAATGGTACCTATACGGTCCGTATTATTGTTGGCTGCTGGTTATTCATTCATGCGTCACCAGACCCTCTCGTCTGATCTGTTCAAGCTGATTTATTTAGATTGATTTTGAAAATTGACTCGCATCCTGGTTGCGCCTTGATGTATGAAGCGATGACTGAAAATTAAAGGGAATAGTAATAATTTAGTTTGAGCTGGAGTCGGAGGCAACATGCATGGAAAGACGAACAATTTACAAAGTAGTCAAAGGAAAATTCGAGAAGCCAAACGAAAAAGACAAAAAGAAAAATTGTCTTATTTAGCGCGTATGGGCTAAGAAAGTTTTCAATTTCAAGGAAAAATTTTTAGTGAATTTTTGCCCAAAAGGTTCCTAAATTTCTCTTGCAAACTTTTGCCGTAGGGGATTGAAGGGTTGATTCTTGCATAAAAACCTGTCAAAATGACGATGAGTACACTAGAAAATCACGAAATTCGCGCTCAGAATCGGGCTTAATGGCGGAGAGACGCAGGTATCATGGGAGATTCCTATCTAAATTGAGACATATCTCTGTGTTTCCGTATAGAGAAAGTGGTATAGCAGACAAGAATCTCCCATGATACCTGCGTCGAACCGCCATTACCACCTTGCCGTTATGGCACAGAATAATACAATCAGAAGGGAAACTCTAATTCATTTTGAAACATTCTTTACTTCGGGCCGCCATGTTCGAAAGTGAGTATCTTCGGCAATCTTCGGCAGATCTTCGGCAACTGGCCGAGTTGTGATTGGTTGTATAGCCTGAAAAAGCATGTCCGCCATCTTGAGAAGTGAGTAGGCACAGTTGCCAGTTTGTGCTGGTAAATTCCAAATCTTGTTTCCATTGGCTCTTATGGGAGTTTCCCTTCTGATTGTATTATTCTGTGGTTATGGTATCGTTATGTGAGTTTATTACGGAATTTTAGACTTCCTTAGTGTGAATTTTGTGATTTTTGCTGGTCTTTACATAAGATTGGACTATTTATTTGCTTATAGCTAAAATTTACAAGAGCCCCTTGATAACCAGAGTTTGCAGCCAGGGGTCAAACGTGTGAGAGGCAAGAAAATAAACTATGGAGAGTGTAGGGTAGGGCACTGATGCGACGGGTGCCTAGCAAGAGATCAACTAAAGGGGTGTCTCCACCTGCGAATTTAAAAGCGCGAATAAACTGATTGAGCCAATGAGCTGCCTTGAAGTCGATAGGTCGAGTCCGATGTATCGACAACGAAGAAGCCTATTGGCTCAAGCGGTCAATTCGCGCTTTTAAATTCGCAGGTGGAGACACCCCTGAAGGCAGTAAGAACAGAAAGAAACATAAATTCGTACGACGGCGTTTTGAGAGATAACTGTTTCGACTTGAGAGTAAGCGGGTGTTGCGTCCACAGAATTTGCAGGCGCTTTTTGCAAAAGGGAAACTTCATCATGATAAAAACCTCATCTGTTGAAAAGTTTTACTAGACAAACGAATGGATTGGCGCTTTGGGTGGAAAATGCTGGGAGTATGATGACTTATGAAAAGTTTTTAGAAAGTCTGGTATTAATGATGGTTTTTAGCGGGGAAAAATATCCATGCGCGGGTAGGCAATATGCAACGTATATGTTACCATTCATCACATGTATTCGGTGCGCTGCGTTTTGCATATCCTGACCGGCATCTTTGTTCCTTTGTCTCCAATGAAGTGCAATATTCTCCCTTTTATTCTAACTTTATTCATGCATTTAAATCTATACAAAAAGCGAGAGTCACAAGTTCCTATGGGTGATAGTGCGACTGGTTCGATCCCTCTTTTTCACTCCTCGCAATCTGGCATCTATGCACTCTTCCCATTTGAATGCCTAAAAACAATCGATCAGTAAAGAGCCATGGCCCCCTCAAGAATCGATTCTTTCGCATACATTCAAATGGGAAAAAACCATGGTTGTCAAACTGTTGGATCCGCCGCCCGCATATTGACTCGTGTTAGATAACAAAATTCGCTACGGCGAAAGTGAGGCACGGTGGAGGTTCGTGACTTGCGATATATCGAAGCTTCCTTCACATATAAATCTAAAAAAAAAACAGAATCGATCTTAAGGGGGGGGGGCAATCGATACTTTCGCGTTGTTTCAGGTGTGAAAGAACGGCAAAGGATTGCGTTCACGAGCCGAATCTTATGAGATGTATTCCGCCGTTTGAATAGGAGTATATGAGAATGTAGAGTCAGGTTCAAGAACCTACACATTTTAAATTGAATTAGAATTGTTAAATTCTGATCAAATTAAACAACCTGCAAAAGAGTCGAAGAAAAGAGGATTGAAAACTAGAGAGCCTCAAGGAAGAGAGAGAGAGAGAGAGAGAGAGAGAGAGAGAGAGAGAGAGAGAGAGAGAGAGAGAGAGAGAGAGAGAGAGGTATATTGAAAGAGAAACGAAAGAGTTCGGCGGGAAGAAAGAAAAGGAGAGAGAGGGAGAGAGAGAGAGAGGGAGAGATAGAAAGCGACGAGGGAAAAAAAGGATAGCCGATGTAGGATGGTGTTCTTTCCCACGCTCTTAAAAATGTTACAAGAATGATTGCTGAGAATTCTAATGCATCAAGCAAAGATGAAACTAAAAAGAAAGGGGGGGATGGAGCGGAGGTGGTGGGGGTTAGAAAGGGAGGGGCGGCCACGGACGGGGAGCCGGAGAGGTGGGGGTTTTGTTGTGCGTTGAAGTTTGAAAGCAACTCCTTCCATTTTCTGATCTTCTACCATTCGACTGGTTGCGACGCACGGTGGACCACAAAACACAAAAACACAGAAACACAAAACACAAAAACACAACATTTGCTGGACACAGTTACAGGAACACCAAAAACAGTTCTAAAAACTAAAATAATCAAGGTGACCTATAACCGAAAGGTTAGTGAAACTGCCAATTTTACAGATCAAAATAAGTCGAGTAACCTGATTCGAGTTCAAACGTTCCAACACAAAAACTTCTCAGAATCAAAAACTGGAATTTTTCCATGTCCGAAAAATATCGATGTTCCAACCGTTTGTGTGTAGGTCGACTTGTCCGGCGCGGTACGGACAAGCTTACAAGACAAAACGCAACCGGCGAGGCAGAGTTGGCTCGTGAACAATCGATTACCGTTCTTCTCCCACCTGAACCCATGCAACAGTATCGATAATTTGGTGGTTCAATCGATCCCTCGAAAGATCGATTCTTTCCAATAGGTTTTTATTATAATCGAAAATCATTTTCCTCGCATTTTAACCTATGCAAAAGTATTATTAAGTATTAAGTTTAAAAGTATTAGTACCTAAGTATTATTTGGTGGTTCAATCGGTCCCTCAAAAGATCGATGATTTCCTTTAGGTTCTTATGATCATCGATACATTGCAATGCAGAAGCCAACACTGAATTGAACCTTCACATAAACGTCTCCTCTGCACATGGCCTTAGACATGCTTGTTTTTTTAGGGAGGCCTTAGGTCCTCCCTCTTTTTCCTTCCTTTTCCTCTTTATCTAACATTTTGAGAGAGGGGGGCTGTTACCAGAGATTACTAAGCCTAATACTAAGCCCTAGGGTTAGTAATCTCTGGCTGTCACCAATGGCCGGTTCGTGCAATGTGGCGACAACGAATTCTCTCCATTTAGACCCACGTAAAATAATAGATCTTCAGAGGGTTAATTGAATCCCTGAGAAATCATTACAAGTTGTATATTTTTAACTGGCACAAAACATGGTTTTCAAATATAGCAGGTGCCGCCACTATATGGCTGCCTTCAGTGGCGTACGCAGGATTTTTCTTGGGAGGGGCTCGCACTGATGAGCATTTGACTGAAAATTGTTCCCCCCTTCCCCTCCACCCCCAAAAATCGGAGGTCTGGGGGGGGGGCTTTAGCCCCCTTAGCCCCCCCCCCCCCCTGCGTACGCCACTGGCTGCCTTGGTAAAAGTGTTCCATGAGGATCCATGACTGAAATTCCGTGGGCATTATTTCCGTACGGGTAATTATTATTTTTCCTTGAAATTACATGGAAAATTTTTGGAAATTCCATGAACGGCCTACGAAATTCCATGAAATTTTATGGAAAAATAATATTCGCCCACTGAAATAACGCCCAGGTAATTTTGGTCATGGAAATTCATGGAATACTTTTACCAGGGTGTAGCCTTATCAGCCCCCCCCCCTCCCAATGCTTCTGCATCGGTTAAAATCAGAGATTACTAAGCCCAAGCGATATGGCACTTCCTATCTCCGCCGTGTTGAAAAACTGTTGGCCGGGCTCCGTAAAAAACGCCTGCAGAATGGCCGTGATGCAACGTGCAGTACGCTGGTGACCGTAAACATTGTTGTTATCCATGTTGTTGGATATGAGGTTAGATTCTCTGCAGCACCTAAATGTTTGTCATTTAATGGCTGATGGAATGATGAAAGTGTCTTAGATTTTCAGACTCACGATCAAAATATACTCAGAGCTCATTAAATTTCCCGAAAACTTTATTAATCTTATTAATTTAGTTAGTGGCGTTGCTGTTAAACCTCATTTCAATCAACACCAGTAGTAACAATGTTTACGCTTACCAGCGTACGCCATATTGCATACTTCGTAGGAGTCAAACAACACTTTTGAATCGTTATGCCATATCCCTTAGGCTTAAAATATAGGATATAGGATTTTTGGTTAAAATATAGAGGAGAAAGGATAAAAATCGACTTTTCTCGAACCGTTCGCTAGAGTGCGCTCTTGAAGAGGACGTAGCGTGAAAGAGGGAGGGATAGGATTGAAAAGGTAGATCCGGCCGGAGGAGGACCAAGAGTATGGGAGTCCCTCTCCCGTCGCTCGTTCCGCGGTTGAAGCTTTGTAGAGGGGAAGTCGCAAGTTGCAAGTCGCGCGAACCGAGACCGCGGGAGAGGTGAGAGGACGGATGGTAAGTTGCATTGTGGGTAGCGGATGGTAACCGGGGCTTGGGGACATGAGAACAGGAGAGCTGGAGAAGAGAAGAACAAGAGGACACACGAGAGGTGAATTTAACATTCGCACGATTCTCCCGATCTTCGGGTTCGGCGTCGCGATCAGGTTTGCCAACGAAAATTTGACCCCTCTGGGCGAATCCAGCAATTCGGCAACCATACATTCTTCCCATTCAAACCTATGAGAAACAATCGACTCTTGGGGGGGGGGGTCTTGGCCCTTTAACTAATCGAATGTTTTTCGTACATTAAAGTCTTCCCACTTAAATGTATGGGAAACAGTCACACAGTCAGATGCTGTCGTAGATTACTGGATCCGCTTTTGATACCAACTTTAACCCTTTGTTGACCGACGGTACCCACAGACAGGTACCACCAATTTTACACGGAATGGGGCTCTTGCAAACTTTTGCAGTGAGCAAATGAATAGTCCATTCTGCTGTAAAAACCATCAAAAATCACGAAAATCACCCTGAGAAAGTTTAAAATTCATTAATAAACCTACATAACTACATAAATGCCAAGATCGTAATGGCGGTCCGACGCAGGTATCATGAGAGATTCCTATCTAATATGTCACTTTCTCTTTGGAAACACGCAGAGGTATGTCTCAATTTAGATAGGAATCTCCCATGATACCTGCGTCGAACAGCCATTAAGCTCGATTCTGAGAGTGAATTTTGTGATTTTTTTAGTATACTCATCGTCCTTTTTACAGGTTTTTATGCAAGAATCAACTCTTCAATGTCGTGTAGCAAAAGTTCGCAAGAGCTCCATTTGATGGAAAATGCAAAATATCAATGCACACATCAGTGAAATCAGTGGATAAAACTGGTAGACTGGATAAATGCGAAGGATTGCTATTGGTCCCTCTGAAAAGTTTATCGAAAAATATACCTCTCTGTAACCAAGTATCCAGTGGCGTAGCTTGCAGTCTGGCAACAGCGTATTTCGTCCATTTAAACCCGTGCAAAATATCGATTTAAGGGAGTGCACTGTGCACCTCCAACGGTTCGACCTTTTTCACGGATTTAAATGCACGAAATACACTGTTGCCTAATTGCACGCGACACCACTGCAAGTATCCCTCCGCTACATTCGATTAGTTATCGTCTTGTTTCACGCAGTCGGTAGGTTATCAAATGTAGCGGAGGGATACTTGGTTACAGAGGCAACTTGACAACAATGTTATTCCTCCATTTGATTGTATGTAAAACAATCGATTCGAAAGTGAAGCAGCGCTTCACCAGCATTCGATTATTGAACATAGATTCAAATGATGCGAATACATTGTTGCCAAATAGCACGAGCCGCCACTGATCCTACATTTATCCAGTCTATCCGTTTTATCTACTAATTTATAAAAATCGGCCTGCAGTTTACATTAGAAATCCGCGACTAGATCACCCAAAGCAGTACAAAAACCTGACGAGATCCTTGGGTACCCTGAGATGTACCCTTGGGTAACAAAGGGTTTTAAGTAAGAACACACAAGGTGAACCTCCTACTTGGGCGTAACTTGGAAGGGGGCATGGGGCTAGGCCAATTTAGAGAATCGCAAGAAAAACTGGGGTGGAAATGAAGAAGAGCTGAAAGAAAGCGCTGAGCTGAGGGGATGTAGGTTAACACCGCCGTTTTTGTAAAAATCAACATCAACAGAACTTACAAACATTTGAATGGTTCGTTTAGATGCATACAATTCATGTATTATCTATATAATAATTGAGTAATATTTAATGGGGCAATTGCATCTGAAATATTGTGTTTTTATAAAGAAAATGAAAGTACCTACTTGATAAGCTGAGAACAAAAATGCCTTTGGTATCTTAATGAAGTCCCATTGTTCCGGAGATGAGATTTTGGCCAAAAAAAAAACATTGTTTTAAATGGGAATTCCACGTAGTGATGTCACTACGCACACGATTTTTTACAACTTTACACCTGTGTATCTCCAAAGCCGAAACACTTGGAAAAAAAAAACCAAAGGCACCATTGTTCTCAGCTCACCAAGTATTATAATTGTCTTTATAAAAAAACACACAATTGCAGACCCTTGCAACTGCCCCATTCAGGAAATTCCACCGTTTTGTAGTTACAATGTTGTTTACATATATACGGTGGTTTCGTCTCTGTAGTAGTGTGCCGGTACAAATACCTATAGCATCTAGTGTAGCGCGGGCTGTTTGAAATCGAAGTGATTTCCTGAGTTAATGAGTAATTTTTGAACGTTTTTAATGAGCGCATCGTTATTTTCGCCGAATCAAGGTTCCACATTGTTGTAGCAAAAGTTCACAACAGACCCATTTGGAATCGCAATGAGAGGGGGATAAAAAATTGTTATTGTGTGAGCCACATTTAATCAATAAGACGTGCGTTAAGCGTGCGGTAAAGAAGGGGTTAAGACCCTAGCTTATTTTCAGTATGGCTTTCCAATTTTCGCAAATGTGTCTCGTGTGTGCAAGCGATCACCCAAGAATGAAGCTCTTGCTAACTTTTGCTATATCTGTATATGCGATTGAATATTTATTAATTCTTGTTCGCTTCAATTAGGTGAGTAGATAAATATTCCTACTCCGAGGTGTTGATTTTGCCTATCCCACTAATTTAAGGCGCTCGCCGAAAGATTCTTTAGCAAACCACAACAATTTTGGAGTAGCTTCTGTCAATAAAAAATTCAAATGTTGTGAGGCAGATCTATTGTGAAGAAAACGAGTATATACTCGGCCGTGAAATTAAAAAGGCAAGCCCTTTATCTGTTGGATGCAAGTAATCTTTGCAAAATTAGCACATTTTTTTAAATTTTATTTTGTTATTTTTTTACTTTTTTTTTTGTTTTTCCTCTTTTTCCCCAAACAGAGATTCCAAAACGTTCTTGGTTTGCGCAATCGGTTATCCCCCCCCTTTCCTCCCACTTTTCACATACGTAAAAGAGGACGAAAGACCCCCCCCCCCGAGCAACCCCCCATTCCTTCCCCTTCATCACGTGTAAAAGAGACCAAAGAAATCTTTCCTCCCGCAGGTTGGCAACGCTGAGACTGCAACTCGTGGTCTTCGTACTTACATACACACACTTATACCGCGCCGCGCTCAAACACAACACCACAAATTGCATTATTCTGCTTTACGGACAAGCTTTCTTGTTCTTCCCTCTTTTTTCCCCCTCCCCCTCCCCCCTCCCCTCCCCCCTCCCCATCCCCCACCCCCACCCCCACCCCCTCCTCACCATTTCCCTTTTGTCCCCGTTCGTCATCCGCTCCATCTCTTATGCCCCCTTCTATTTTCCCTCCATCCCCTCTCCCCACCCATTCCACCCTCACCCCCCCTCCCCCTCCCCCTCCCCCTCCCCCTCCCCGCCGTGTTCCCGTCTTGCCCATCCTCACGCAGTCTATGTAGAGGATTCAGGAGAGGGGACGGGCGACACGACTCCGACACGACACAACACGACACGAAGACACGAAAGAAGGGGGAGGGGGAGGGAGGGAGGGGTAGGGGGAGGGAGGGGGAGGAGGAATCGCGATCCAATCGCGGAGAGTGGTCTCGGGTCTCGGGGCTCCTCGGGTCTTGGGTCTTGGGGTCCCCGACTGAGTGGTTTTCAACTGATTCAAATAAAATAAACAAATTAGCACTGCAATCAGGTTATTATAATATAAAAACGAACGGACATAAAGAGTCGTTGCAAAATAGGAAGCGACGTTGCCAGATTTAATTGCAACTTCTCGCCTTTCCGTCGGGAGTATTCTAGAATGAGGTGGGTGGGGCTCTTGCAAACTTTTGCTGTATGTGATTGAAGAAGTGATTATTTTTGTGAAAACCTGTAAAAATGACGATATAAGAACGCTTAATAAACTGAGGGGAATACCCCCCCCCCGAACACTTTCTCACATCAAACTTAATCTGGGGGTGGGCCCTCAGACCCCCCTTTAATATTCTGAGGAAGAGCCCCAGACCCTCATAATATGCTGGGGGGAGACCCCCAGACCCCTTTTAAGGGCTTAATTTTACAGTAGGCTGGTTGCAGAATGTTTTTGTAAATTTTCATCAAAATTCAAACAGCTATTTTTTGAAACATTCCGATTTTTCCCTACGATAACCTATTTTACCCATTTCCCACTTGATTTTAATGGAAACCTTTTTTCCTCCATATTTTGCTTAAAATTTTTTTAAAAAAAAGCACCTCTGAACAATGGTAAAAGCAACTTCTTTGTAAAATTTGGATGTACATGGACCATTGATTCAAAATATATGCCGGGGTATAGACAAACCGACATCTGCGCCATTGCAATACTTTCTCAATTTCTAACTTCGTAAGAGTCAGAAAGTAAAAATCACAAAATTCACTCTCAGAATCGGGCTTAGTGGCGGAGCCACGCAGTTATCACAGATTCCGTCAGCTGGAGTGACTAGGAACATAGGGGGTGAATAGGAACACCAGTTCGTATGATTATTTTCTCATGACAAGGATTTTAGGCTAGTTTTCCTATTCACCCCTTATGTTACTAAGCACCCCAGTCTACGATAATGGGGCAGTTGCAAAGGGTCTGAAATGTCGTGTTTTTTCATAAAGAGATTGAAAGTACTTGATGATGAGCTGAGAACAAGGATGCCTTTGGTTTCTAATTAAGTCCCATTGTTCCAGAGATGAGATTTTGGCCCAAATTGTTTTAAATGGGAATTCCGCGTAGTGGCGTCACTACACGCACGATTTTTTACAACTTTGCACGTGTGTATCTCCAAAACCAGGACACTTGAGAAAAAACCAAAGGCACCATTGTTCTCAGCTCATCAAGTACTATCATTTTCTTTACAAAAAACACACAATTTCAGACCCACGCAATTTTAGACCCTTGCAACTGCCCCATTATGATTCCTATCTAATTTGAGACATGCCTCTGTGTTTCCGTAGAAAAAGTGACAAATTAGACAGGAATCTCCCATGATACCTGCGTGGCTTCGCCATTGCAATCTTGGCGTTACAACTGTTTTCTGGGTTTATTACTGAACTTTAGACCTTTTTATTGAGATTTTCGTGATTTACGCTGGTTTGTAGATCAGATTTAACTATCCATTTGCTTTCAGCAACAGTTTGCAGGAGCCCAAGGTTATAGATTAAATCGGTATGCTCATCTGACTTCGCGCCACGAAGTCAGTAGCGCGCAGTTCAAAATCCAGATTCAAGATGGCCGACAAAAGGAGAAAACATTGTATACTCTTTCCAGAAAACATCGGGCTATTTCCTGCTTTTCTGGAGAGGGAAGCCCAATGATTTCTGGAAAGAGTATAGAATGTTTTCTCCTTTTATCGGCCATCTTGGATCAGGATTTTGAACTGCGCGCTACTGACTTCGTGACGCGAAGTAAGTAAGATGAGCATACCTCTTTAATCTATAACCTTGGCAGGAGCCCCATTCTCCGGACCAAAAACCCGGTGAAATGCATTAGAATTTCCCGATAGAGTTTACGATAAAGCTGACGAAATTCATCTTTCCTCTGATAAATTTCCGAACGTTAATAGGCGAAGCGTGTTCATGCTAAAATGTCTCTTTACGTTTTAATAACCTCCAAAACACCTGTTTGAATACACGGAATAGAATTTTTACGACATATAGCGTGTCCGGCCTTCTTGAACGTGAAAATCAGGTTATCTCATCATAACATGAGATACCTTTTTCTCTCCTCATCGCGGATCGTTCCACGTATTAAGACCCGCTGATTTCAAATTCGGTCTTAGTTTTTACTCAAAACTCATAATTTTTCGATTTTTACGCCTTAACGACATCGAGTGTCCGGCCGTCATGAACGTAAAACCAGGTTTTCTCATCATAAGATACCTCTTTCTCACATGTATTTTCCCATATATTTTGACCCTCTAATTTCAAATTCGGCCTTAGTTTTTACGCTTAATTCATACTTTTTCCAGAATTTCGAATTTTTTGCTAAGAAGACGTAATTTCGAATTTCCGTAAAATCTAGGCCAATCTAATGAAAACTGATAGCATTTTTGAAATCAGAGTCTCAAAATACATAAGATAGTGATAATGAAGTGAAATTATAGGCAGAGAATTATTTTAAAATACTGAAAATTAGTAAAATGATCGCACTGATGAATGGTGAATGTCGCGGACACATTACCTACCTACGTCGTTTTGGATGCTTCCTTTAATTCTTCCATAATTTTGAATTCTTCGCGAGGAAGACGTAAATTGGAATTTTACGTAAAATCTATAGGCTGATTTAATGGAAACTGATTGCATTTTTGAAATCAGAGTCTCAAAATCAGAGACAATATATAATAGAGACCACGCACTATCTATCTTGCCCATGTTTGCGCGCGGTGGCAACTTTTTTTTTCGGGGTCTCAACAGAACACCGCTAACATGGTCCATACGTTGACTGATGAGAAACATCGTTGAGATTTTTGCCTAGTGAAGCCAGAAGCACCGAGATTGCATCAGTCAACGTATGGACCGTGTTGGATGGTGCACTCTCATGCTCCCTGTGTTAATTCCTGTTGAGTCCCGAAAAATAAGTCAGCCACCGCGCGCACGGCTAGTGCGTGGTCTCTATTATATATTGTCTCTGCTCAAAATACATACGAGAGCGATGATGAAGAGGATTATAGGCGGAGAATTATTCTAAATCGCTGAAACCTACTTTTTATCAAGAAAACTCCCAAACTTTCCTCGAAAATCCTTTCGTCTAGACAGTGTAAAGTTTGGCTCGAGGGGAGGGGGGGGGCTGAAGCCCCCTCAGCCCCCCCCCCGCGGATCCAAGCCTGCTCACAAGGATAGTAACGCAAGGTCAAAATATCCTCAAAAATATAGTAATGTAAGCCTAGCGGGCTGATTCTGCTCGTTTGGACGAGAGGAGACGAGATAGCGCGAATCGACCAATCCCATTGGTTTAAACGGCGTCACGTGACGGATTCAGTCATGCGACGGACTGAAGAGTTAATTTGTCCGAAATAAACGACTAAAATGACTTTAAATTCTTCAAGTGACGCCGTTTAAACCAATGGAAATGATCGATTCCCGCTTTCTCGTCAAGTCTCATCCAAAAAAGCAGAATCAGCCTGCGGGCACGCATTATAGGGTGTCATTGAAAACTCATTTCATTGCATAGTCGTGGTAGATTTAGCAAAACTTGAAAATAAGTGCGGGCGGGGAAAGTTTGTAACGATCCTAGAAATTCCTGCTGTCGCAATCGAGTGAGAATAGCAGACTCTGACCTCACGGAACACCAACTGAGCGAGCGGGATAGCTGCAACACGAGCTTGCTGCGCCTTCAGATGATCGGATAGGTAACAAGCAATGAACAGGAGTATTGCAGGTCCGTTGAGCAGGCGTTCGGATACGATGTGCTTCTAAAAATCAAATGTTACGTCTCTCGCGGAAGAAAGTCGTAAAAAATGCTGTCAAACCATTAACTCGTTACTTTAAAATTGATTACAGGCGTTCTGCACTATCATACATTGATATCAACGATTATACAGTTAAAATTATAGGAAAGGGAGTTCTTTAACCGTCATATTCCTCTGGTATTTGCTATTCGTACATTACTAATTAGAACAGAAAAAAATTGTGAAAATTGGTGACTGTATAAAACATACGCCCCAGATTCAAAACATAAAAACCCTTGAGGACGATCGAGTCCGTTTGCGATGCTGAATCGATAGAGGGGTCACAAGATAGGTTTTGCCGACATCACCTTTTTGCCCATGTTGCATAGCCATGAGTTACCAGTGAAGCGGCCCCACTTACAAAGATATGAAAACCCTTGAGGGCGATCGAGTCCGTTTGCGATGCTGAATCGATAGAGGGGTCACAAGATAGGTTTTGCCGACATCACCTTTTTGCCCATGTTGCATAGCCATGAGTTACCAGTGAAGCGGCACCACTTACAAAAGATATGAAAACCCTTGAGGGCGATCGAGTCCGTTTGCGATGCTGAATCGATAGAGGGGTCACGAGATAGGTTTTGCCGACATCACCTTTTTGCCCATGTTGCATAGCCATGAGTTACCAGTGAAGCGGCCCCACTTACAAAAGATATGAAAACCCTTGAGGGCGGTCGAGTCCGTTTGCGATGCTGAATCGATAGAGGGGTCACAAGATAGGTTTTGCCGACATCACCTTTTTGCCCATGTTGCATAGCCATGAGTTACCAGTGAAGCGGCCCCACTTACAAAAGATATGAAAACCCTTGAGGGCGATCGAGTCCGTTTGCGATGCTGAATCGATAGAGGGGTCACAAGATAGGTTTTGCCGACATCAACTTCTTGCCCATGTTGCATAGAGATGAGTTACCAGTGAAGCGGCCCCACTTACAAAAGATATGAGAACCCTTGAGGGCGATCGAGTCCGTTTGCGATGCTGCGTCGATGGAGGGGTCACAAGATAGGTTTTGCCGACATCACCTTTTTGCCCATGTTGCATAGCCATGAGTTACCAGTGAAGCGGCCCCACTTACAAAAGATATGAAAACCCTTGAGGGCGATCGAGTCCGTTTGCGATGCTGAATCGATAGAGGGGACACAAGGTAGGTTTTGCCGACATCACCTTTTTGCCCCTGTTGCATAGCCATGAGTTACCAGTGAAGCGGCCCCACTTACAAAAGATATGAAAACCCTTGAGGGCGATCGAGTCCGTTTGCGATGCTGAATCGATAGAGGGGTCACAAGATAGGTTTTGCCGACATCACCTTTTTGCCCATGTTGCATAGCCATGAGTTACCAGTGAAGCGGCACCACTTACAAAAGATATGAAAACCCTTGAGGGCGATCGAGTCCGTTTGCGATGCTGCATCGATAGAGGGGTCACAAGATAGGTTTTGCCGACATCAACTTCTTGCCCATGTTGCATAGCCATGAGTTACCAGTGAAGCGGCCCCACTTACAAAAGATATGAAAACCCTTGAGGGCGATCGAGTCCGTTTGCGATGCTGCATCGATAGAGGGGTCACAAGATAGGTTTTGCCGACATCACCTTTTTGCCCATGTTCCATTGCCATGAGTTACCAGTGAAGCGGCCCCACTTACAAAAGATATGAAAACCCTTGAGGGCGATCGAGTCCGTTTGCGATGCTGAATCGATAGAGGGGACACAAGATAGGTTTTGCCGACATCACCGTTTTGCCCATGTTGCATAGCCATGAGTTACCAGTGAAGCGGCCCCACTTACAAAAGATATGAAAACCCTTGAGGGCGATCGAGTCCGTTTGCGATGCTGAATCGATAGAGGGGTCACAAGATAGGTTTTGCCGACATCACATTTTTGCCCATGTTGCATAGCCATGAGTTACCAGTGAAGCGGCACCACTTACAAAAGATATGAAAACCCTTGAGGGCGATCGAGTCCGTTTGCGATGCTGAATCGATAGAGGGGTCACGAGATAGGTTTTGCCGATATCACCTTTTTGCCCATGTTGCATAGCCATGAGTTACCAGTGAAGCGGCCCCACTTACAAAAGATATGAAAACCCTTGAGGGCGATCGAGTCCGTTTGCGATGCTGAATCGATAGAGGGGTCACGAGATAGGTTTTGCCGACATCACCTTTTTGCCCATGTTGCATAGCCATGAGTTACCAGTGAAGCGGCCCCACATACAAAAGATATGAAAACCCTTGAGGGCGATCGAGTCCGTTTGCGATGCTGAATCGATAGAGGGGTCACAAGATAGGTTTTGCCGACATCACCTTTTTGCCCATGTTGCATAGCCATGAGTTACCAGTGAAGCGGCCCCACTTACAAAAGATATGAAAACCCTTGAGGGCGATCGAGTCCGTTTGCGATGCTGAATCGATAGAGGGGTCACAAGATAGGTTTTGCCGACATCACCTTTTTGCCCATGTTGCATAGCCATGAGTTACCAGTGAAGCGGCACCACTTACAAAAGATATGAAAACCCTTGAGGGCGATCGAGTCCGTTTGCGATGCTGAATCGATAGAGGGGTCACGAGATAGGTTTTGCCGACATCACCTTTTTGCCCATGTTGCATAGCCATGAGTTACCAGTGAAGCGGCCCCACTTACAAAAGATATGATAACCCTTGAGGGCGATCGAGTCCGTTTGCGATGCTGAATCGATAGAGGGGTCACAAGATAGGTTTTGCCAACATCACCTTTTTGCTCACGTTGCATAGCCATGAGTTACCAGTGAAGCGGCACCACTTACAAAAGATATGAAAACCCTTGAGGGCGATCGAGTCCGTTTGCGATGCTGCGTCAATAGAGGGGTCACAAGATAGGTTTTGCCGACATCACCTTTTTGCCCATGTTGCATAGCCATGAGTTACCAGTGAAGCGGCCCCACTTACAAAAGATATGAAAACCCTTGAGGGCGATCGAGTCCGTTTGCGATGCTGAATCGATAGAGGGGACACAAGATAGGTTTTGCCGACATCACCGTTTTGCCCATGTTGCATAGCCATGAGTTACCAGTGAAGCGGCCCCACTTACAAAAGATATGAAAACCCTTGAGGGCGATCGAGTCCGTTTGCGATGCTGAATCGATAGAGGGGTCACAAGATAGGTTTTGCCGACATCACCTTTTTGCCCATGTTGCATAGCCATGAGTTACCAGTGAAGCGGCACCACTTACAAAAGATATGAAAACCCTTGAGGGCGATCGAGTCCGTTTGCGATGCTGAATCGATAGAGGGGTCACGAGATAGGTTTTGCCGACATCACCTTTTTGCCCATGTTGCATAGCCATGAGTTACCAGTGAAGCGGCCCCACTTACAAAAGATATGAAAACCCTTGAGGGCGATCGAGTCCGTTTGCGATGCTGAATCGATAGAGGGGGCACGAGATAGGTTTTGCCGACATCACCTTTTTGCCCATGTTGCATAGCCATGAGTTACCAGTGAAGCGGCCCCACATACAAAAGATATGAAAACCCTTGAGGGCGATCGAGTCCGTTTGCGATGCTGAATCGATAGAGGGGTCACAAGATAGGTTTTGCCGACATCACCTTTTTGCCCATGTTGCATAGCCATGAGTTACCAGTGAAGCGGCCCCACTTACAAAAGATATGAAAACCCTTGAGGGCGATCGAGTCCGTTTGCGATGCTGAATCGATAGAGGGGTCACAAGATAGGTTTTGCCGACATCACCTTTTTGCCCATGTTGCATAGCCATGAGTTACCAGTGAAGCGGCACCACTTACAAAAGATATGAAAACCCTTGAGGGCGATCGAGTCCGTTTGCGATGCTGAATCGATAGAGGGGTCACGAGATAGGTTTTGCCGACATCACCTTTTTGCCCATGTTGCATAGCCATGAGTTACCAGTGAAGCGGCCCCACTTACAAAAGATATGATAACCCTTGAGGGCGATCGAGTCCGTTTGCGATGCTGAATCGATAGAGGGGTCACAAGATAGGTTTTGCCAACATCACCTTTTTGCTCACGTTGCATAGCCATGAGTTACCAGTGAAGCGGCACCACTTACAAAAGATATGAAAACCCTTGAGGGCGATCGAGTCCGTTTGCGATGCTGCGTCAATAGAGGGGTCACAAGATAGGTTTTGCCGACATCACCTTTTTGCCCATGTTGCATAGCCATGAGTTACCAGTGAAGCGGCACCACTTACAAAAGATATGAAAACCCTTGAGGGCGATCGAGTCCGTTTGCGATGCTGAATCGATAGAGGGGTCACGAGATAGGTTTTGCCGACATCACCTTTTTGCCCATGTTGCATAGCCATGAGTTACCAGTGAAGCGGCCCCACTTACAAAAGATATGAAAACCCTTGAGGGCGATCGAGTCCGTTTGCGATGCTGCATCGATAGAGGGGTCACAAGATAGGTTTTGCCGACATCACCTTTTTGCCCATGTTGCATAGCCATGAGTTACCAGTGAAGCGGCCCCACTTACAAAAGATATGAAAACCCTTGAGGGCGATCGAGTCCGTTTGCGATGCTGAATCGATAGAGGGGTCACAAGATAGGTTTTGCCGACATCACCTTTTTGCCCATGTTGCATAGCCATGAGTTACCAGTGAAGCGGCACCACTTACAAAAGATATGAAAACCCTTGAGGGCGATCGAGTCCGTTTGCGATGCTGAATCGATAGAGGGGTCACGAGATAGGTTTTGCCGACATCACCTTTTTGCCCATGTTGCATAGCCATGAGTTACCAGTGAAGCGGCCCCACTTACAAAAGATATGATAACCCTTGAGGGCGATCGAGTCCGTTTGCGATGCTGAATCGATAGAGGGGTCACAAGATAGGTTTTGCCAACATCACCTTTTTGCTCACGTTGCATAGCCATGAGTTACCAGTGAAGCGGCACCACTTACAAAAGATATGAAAACCCTTGAGGGCGATCGAGTCCGTTTGCGATGCTGCGTCAATAGAGGGGTCACAAGATAGGTTTTGCCGACATCACCTTTTTGCCCATGTTGCATAGCCATGAGTTACCAGTGAAGCGGCACCACTTACAAAAGATATGAAAACCCTTGAGGGCGATCGAGTCCGTTTGCGATGCTGAATCGATAGAGGGGTCACGAGATAGGTTTTGCCGACATCACCTTTTTGCCCATGTTGCATAGCCATGAGTTACCAGTGAAGCGGCCCCACTTACAAAAGATATGAAAACCCTTGAGGGCGATCGAGTCCGTTTGCGATGCTGCATCGATAGAGGGGTCACAAGATAGGTTTTGCCGACATCACCTTTTTGCCCATGTTGCATAGCCATGAGTTACCAGTGAAGCGGCCCCACTTACAAAAGATATGAAAACCCTTGAGGGCGATCGAGTCCGTTTGCGATGCTGAATCGACAGAGGGGTCACAAGATAGGTTTTGCCGACATCACCTTTTGCCCATGTTGCATAGCCATGAGTTACCAGTGAAGCGGCACCACTTACAAAAGATATGAAAACCCTTGAGGGCGATCGAGTCCGTTTGCGATGCTGCGTCGATGGAGGGGTCACAAGATAGGTTTTGCCGACATCACCTTTTTGCCCATGTTGCATAGCCATGAGTTACCAGTGAAGCGGCACCACTTACAAAAGATATGAAAACCCTTGAGGGCGATCGAGTCCGTTTGCGATGCTGAATCGATAGAGGGGTCACGAGATAGGTTTTGCCGACATCACCTTTTTGCCCATGTTGCATAGCCATGAGTTACCAGTGAAGCGGCCCCACTTACAAAAGATATGAAAACCCTTGAGGGCGATCGAGTCCGTTTGCGATGCTGAATCGATAGAGGGGTCACCAGATAGGTTTTGCCGACATCACCTTTTTGCCCATGTTGCATAGCCATGAGTTACCAGTGAAGCGGCACCACTTACAAAAGATATGAAAACCCTTGAGGGCGATCGAGTCCGTTTGCGATGCTGAATCGATAGAGGGGTCACGAGATAGGTTTTGCCGACATCACCTTTTTGCCCATGTTGCATAGCCATGAGTTACCAGTGAAGCGGCCCCACTTACAAAAGATATGATAACCCTTGAGGGCGATCGAGTCCGTTTGCGATGCTGAATCGATAGCGGGGTCACAAGATAGGTTTTGCCGACATCACCTTTTTGCTCATGTTGCATAGCCATGAGTTACCAGTGAAGCGGCACCACTTACAAAAGATATGAAAACCCTTGAGGGCGATCGAGTCCGTTTGCGATGCTGCGTCGATAGAGGGGTCACAAGATAGGTTTTGCCGACATCACCTTTTTGCCCATGTTGCATAGCCATGAGTTACCAGTGAAGCGGCACCACTTACAAAAGATATGAAAACCCTTGAGGGCGATCGAGTCCGTTTGCGATGCTGAATCGATAGAGGGGTCACGAGATAGGTTTTGCCGACATCACCTTTTTGCCCATGTTGCATAGCCATGAGTTACCAGTGAAGCGGCACCACTTACAAAAGATATGAAAACCCTTGAGGGCGATCGAGTCCGTTTGCGATGCTGAATCGATAGAGGGGTCACGAGATAGGTTTTGCCGACATCACCTTTTTGCCCATGTTGCATAGCCATGAGTTACCAGTGAAGCGGCCCCACTTACAAAAGATATGAAAACCCTTGAGGGCGATCGGGTCCGTTTGCGATGCTGAACCGATAGAGGGGTCACAATATAGGTTTTGCCGACATCAACTTCTTGCCCATGTTGCATAGCCATGAGTTACCAGTGAAGCGGCCCCACTTACAAAAGATATGAAAACCCTTGAGGGCGATCGAGTCCGTTTGCGATGCTGCATCGATAGAGGGGTCACAAGATAGGTTTTGCCGACATCACCTTTTTGCCCATGTTGCATAGCCATGAGTTACCAGTGAAGCGGCCCCACTTACAAAAGATATGAAAACCCTTGAGGGCGATCGAGTCCGTTTGCCATGCTGCATCGATAGAGGGGTCACAAGATAGGTTTTGCCGACATCACCTTTTTGCCCATGTTGCATAGCCATGAGTTACCAGTGAAGCGGCCCCACTTACAAAAGATATGAAAACCCTTGAGGGCGATCGAGTCCGTTTGCGATGCTGAATCGATAGAGGGGTCACGAGATAGGTTTTGCCGACATCACCTTTTGCCCATGTTGCATAGCCATGAGTTACCAGTGAAGCAGCCCCACTTACAAAAGATATGAAAACCCTTGGGGCGATCGAGTCCGTTTGCCATGCTGCATCGATAGAGGGGTCACAAGATAGGTTTTGCCGACATCACCTTTTTGCCCATGTTTCATAGCCATGAGTTACCAGTGAAGCGGCCCCACTTACAAAAGATATGAAAACCCTTGAGGGCGATCGAGTCCGTTTGCGATGCTGAATCGACAGAGGGGTCACAAGATAGGTTTTGCCGACATCACCTTTTTGCCCATGTTGCATAGCCATGAGTTACCAGTGAAGCGGCACCACTTACAAAAGATATGAAAACCCTTGAGGGCGATCGAGTCCGTTTGCGATGCTGCGTCGATAGAGGGGTCACAAGATAGGTTTTGCCGACATCACCTTTTTGCCCATGTTGCATAGCCATGAGTTACCAGTGAAGCGGCACCACTTACAAAAGATATGAAAACCCTTGACGGCGATCGAGTCCGTTTGCGATGCTGAATCGATAGAGGAGTCACGAGATAGGTTTTGCCGACATCACCTTTTTGCCCATGTTGCATAGCCATGAGTTACCAGTGAAGCGGCCCCACTTACAAAAGATATGAAAACCCTTGAGGGCGACGATCGAGTCCGTTTGCGATGCTGAATCGATAGAGGGGTCACAAGATAGGTTTTGCCAACATCACCTTTTTGCCCATGTTGCATAGCCATGAGTTACCAGTGAAGCGGCACCACTTACAAAAGATATGAAAACCCTTGAGGGCGATCGAGTCCGTTTGCAATGCTGAATCGATAGAGGGGTCACGAGATAGGTTTTGCCGACATCACCTTTTTGCCCATGTTGCATAGCCATGAGTTACCAGTGAAGCGGCCCCACTTACAAAAGATATGAAAATTTTTACGCTTAATTCATACTTTTTCCAGAATTTCGAATTTTTTGCTAAGAAGACGTAATTTCGAATTTCCGTAAAATCTAGGCCGATTTAATGAAAACTGATAGCATTTTTGAAATCAGAGTCTCAAAATACATAAGATAGTGATAATGTAGTGAAATTATAGGCAGAGAATTATTTTAAAATACTGAAAATTAGTAAAATGATCGCACTGATGAATGGTGAATGTCGCGGACACATTACCTACCTACGTCGTTTTGGATGCTTACTTAAATTCTTCCATAATTTTGAATTTTTCGCGAGGAAGACGTAAATTGGAATTTACGTAAAATCTATAGGCTGATTTAATGGAAACTGATTGCATTTTTGAAATCAGAGTCTCAAAATACATACGAGAGCGATGATGAAGAGGATTATAGGCGGAGAATTATTCTAAATCGCTGAAACCTACTTTTTATCAAGAAAACTCCCAAACTTTCCTCGAAAATCCTTTCGTCTAGACAGTGTAAAGTTTGGCTCGAGGGGAGGGGGGCTGAAGCCCCCTCAGCCCCCCCCGGATCCAAGCCTGCTCTCAAGGATAGTAACGCAAGGTCAAAATATCCTCAAAAATATAGTAATGTAAGCCTAGCGGGCTGATTCTGCTCGTTTGGAGAGGAGACGAGATAGCGCGAATCGACCAATCCCATTGGTTTAAACGGCGTCACGTGACAGATTCAGTCATGCGACGGACTGAAGAGTTAATTTGTCCGAAATAAACGACTAAAATGACTTTAAATTCTTCAAGTGACGCCGTTTAAACCAATGGAAATGATCGATTCCCGCTTTCTCGTCAAGTCTCATCCAAAAAGGCAGAACCAGCCTGCGGGCACGCATTATTGGGTGTCATTGAAAACTCATTTCATTGCATAGTCGTGGTAGATTCAGCAAAACTTGAAAATAAGTGCGGGCGGGGAAAGTTTGTAACGATCCTAGAAATTCATGCTGTCGCAATCGAGTGAGAATAGCAGACTCTGACCTCACGGAACACCAACTGAGCGAGCGGGATAGCTGCAACACGAGCTTGCTGCCCTTCAGATGATCGGATAGGTAACAAGCAATGAACAGGAGTATTTCAGGTCCGTTGAGCAGGCGTTCGGGTACGATGTGCTTCTAAAAATCAAATGTTTTCGTCTCTCGCGGAAGAAAGTCGTAAAAAATGCTGTCAAACCATTAACTCGTTACTTTAAAATTTATTACAGGCGTTCTGCACTATCATACATTGATATCAACGATTATACAGTTAAAATTATAGGAAAGGGGGTTCTTTAACCCTCAAAATTTCCCCTGGTATTTGCTATTCGTACATTACTAAATTTGAACAGAAAAAAAATTTTGAAAATTGGTGACTGTATAAAACATACGCCCCAGATTCAAAACATAAAAACCCTTGAGGACGATCGAGTCCGTTTGCGATGCTGAATCGATAGAGGGGTCACGAGATAGGTTTTGCCGACATCATCTTTTTGCCCATGTTGCATAGCCATGAGTTACCAGTGAAGCGGCCCCACTTACAAAAGATATGAAAACCCTTGAGGGCGATCGAGTCCGTTTGCGATGCTGAATCGATAGAGGGGTCACAAGATAGGTTTTGCCGACATCACCTTTTTTCCCATGTTGCATAGCCATGAGTTACCAGTGAAGCGGCACCACTTACAAAAGATATGAAAACCCTTGAGGGCGATCGAGTCCGTTTGCGATGCTGAATCGATAGAGGGGTCACGAGATAGGTTTTGCCGACATCACCTTTTTGCCCATGTTGCATAGCCATGAGTTACCAGTGAAGCGGCCCCACTTACAAAAGATATGATAACCCTTGAGGGCGATCGAGTCCGTTTGCGATGCTGAATCGATAGAGGGGTCACAAGATAGGTTTTGCCGACATCACCTTTTTGCCCATGTTGCATAGCCATGAGTTACCAGTGAAGCGGCCCCACTTACAAAAGATATGAAAAACCCCTTTAGGGCGATCGAGTCCGTTTGCGATGCTGAATCGATAGAGGGGTCACAAGATAGGTTTTGCCGACATCACCTTTTTGCCCATGTTGCATAGCCATGAGTTACCAGTGAAGCGGCACCCCCTTACAAAGATATGAAAACCCTTGAGGGCGATCGAGTCCGTTTGCGATGCTGAATCGATAGAGGGGTCACAATATAGGTTTTGCCGACATCACCCTTTTGCCCATGTTGCATAGCCATGAGTTACCAGTGAAGCGGCCCCACTTACAAAAGATATGAAAACCCTTGAGGGCGATCGAGTCCGTTTGCGATGCTGCATCGATAGAGGGGTCACAAGATAGGTTTTGCCGACATCACCTTTTTGCCCATGTTGCATAGCCATGAGTTACCAGTGAAGCGGCCCCACTTACAAAAGATATGAAAACCCTTGAGGGCGATCGAGTCCGTTTGCGATGCTGCATCGATAGAGGGGTCACAAGATAGGTTTTGCCGACATCACCTTTTTGCCCATGTTGCATAGCCATGAGTTACCAGTGAAGCGGCCCCACTTACAAAAGATATGAAAACCCTTGAGGGCGATCGAGTCCGTTTGCGATGCTGAATCGATAGAGGGGGCACAAGATAGGTTTTGCCGACATCACCTTTTTGCCCATGTTGCATAGCCATGAGTTACCAGTGAAGCGGCCCCACTTACAAAAGATATGAAAACCCTTGAGGGCGATCGAGTCCGTTTGCGATGCTGAATCGATAGAGGGGTCACAAGATAGGTTTTGCCGACATCACCTTTTTGCCCATGTTGCATAGCCATGAGTTACCAGTGAAGCGGCCCCACTTACAAAAGATATGATAACCCTTGAGGGCGATCGAGTCCGTTTGCGATGCTGAATCGATAGAGGGGTCACAAGATAGGTTTTGCCGACATCACCTTTTGCCCATGTTGCATAGCCATGAGTTACCAGTGAAGCGGCCCCACTTACAAAAGATATGAAAACCCTTGAGGGCGATCGAGTCCGTTTGCGATGCTGCGTCGATAGAGGGGTCACAAGATAGGTTTTGCCGACATCACCTTTTTGCCCATGTTGCATAGCCATGAGTTACCAGTGAAGCGGCACCACTTACAAAAGATATGAAAACCCTTGAGGGCGATCGAGTCCGTTTGCGATGCTGAATCGATAGAGGGTCACGAGATAGGTTTTGCCGACATCACCTTTTTGCCCATGTTGCATAGCCATGAGTTACCAGTGAAGCGGCCCCACTTACAAAAGATATGAAAACCCTTGAGGGCGACGATCGAGTCCGTTTGCGATGCTGAATCGACAGAGGGGTCACAAGATAGGTTTTGCCGACATCACCTTTTTGCCCATGTTGCATAGCCATGAGTTACCAGTGAAGCGGCACCACTTACAAAAGATATGAAAACCCTTGAGGGCGATCGAGTCCGTTTGCGATGCTGAATCGATAGAGGGTCACAAGATAGGTTTTGCCGACATCACCTTTTTGCCCATGTTGCATAGCCATGAGTTACCAGTGAAGCGGCCCCACTTACAAAAGATATGAAAACCCTTGAGGGCGATCGAGTCCGTTTGCGATGCTGAATCGATAGAGGGGTCACGAGATAGGTTTTGCCGACATCACCTTTTTGCCCATGTTGCATAGCCATGAGTTACCAGTGAAGCGGCACCACTTACAAAAGATATGAAACCCTTGAGGGCGATCGAGTCCGTTTGCGATGCTGAATCGATAGAGGGGTCACGAGATAGGTTTTGCCGACATCACCTTTTTGCCCATGTTGCATAGCCATGAGTTACCAGTGAAGCGGCCCCACTTACAAAAGATATGATAACCCTTGAGGGCGATCGAGTCCGTTTGCGATGCTGAATCGATAGAGGGGTCACAAGATAGGTTTTGCCGACATCACCTTTTTGCTCATGTTGCATAGCCATGAGTTACCAGTGAAGCGGCCCACTTACAAAAGATATGAAAACCCTTGAGGGCGATCGAGTCCGTTTGCGATGCTGATCGATAGAGGGGTCACAAGATAGGTTTTGCCGACATCACCTTTTTGCCCATGTTGCATAGCCATGAGTTACCAGTGAAGCGGCACCACTTACAAAGATATGAAAACCCTTGAGGGCGATCGAGTCCGTTTGCGATGCTGAATCGATAGAGGGGTCACAAGATAGGTTTTGCCGACATCACCTTTTTGCCCATGTTGCATAGCCATGAGTTACCAGTGAAGCGGCCCCACTTACAAAAGATATAAAAACCCTTGAGGGCGATCGAGTCCGTTTGCGATGCTGAATCGATAGAGGGGTCACAAGATAGGTTTTGCCGACATCACCTTTTTGCCCATGTTGCATAGCCATGAGTTACCAGTGAAGCGGCCCCACTTACAAAAGATATGAAAACCCTTGAGGGCGATCGGTCCGTTTGCGATGCTGAACCGATAGAGGGGTCACAATATAGGTTTTGCCGACATCAACTTCTTGCCCATGTTGCATAGCCATGAGTTACCAGTGAAGCGGCCCCACTTACAAAAGATATGAAAACCCTTGAGGGCGATCGAGTCCGTTTGCGATGCTGAATCGATAGAGGGGCACAAGATAGGTTTTGCCGACATCACCTTTTTGCCCATGTTGCATAGCCATGAGTTACCAGTGAAGCGGCCCCACTTACGAAAGGTATGAAAACCCTTGAGGGCGATCGAGTCCGTTTGCGATGCTGAATCGATAGAGGGGTCACAAGATAGGTTTTGCCGACATCACCTTTTTGCCCATGTTGCATAGCCATGAGTTACCAGTGAAGCGGCCCCACTTACGAAAGATATGAAAACCCTTGAGGGCGATCGAGTCCGTTTGCGATGCTGAATCGATAGAGGGGTCACAAGATAGGTTTTGCCGACATCACCTTTTTGCCCATGTTGCATAGCCATGAGTTACCAGTGAAGCGGCCCCAGTGCATACCTTTATTAAAACAAACGTGAAAGTATAAGAAGAACAGTCTGGAATATTATCCTTTATCGTAAAAAAAAAACAAAACAAAAAAAAAAATACAAAAAAAAACACAAAAAAACTGGCGCGGGCTGCTTGGGAGCAGTATGATGGTTAAGAGGAGCTCTTCGTGGGAACTGCTTTGGTCTCGAACGCCTATTTGCTCTAAAATTTTATAGTCTCTAAAAAAATCGATAAATGGATGTTAATCGGTGGGGAGAAGCCTCGTCAGTGAAAATTAATCAATCTACACTTTTCCATGTCCCACTAAGATTTTTTGTGGGGGGGGGGGGGGGCAGAGTCATCGCGACTCGGGTTTGATGAGGTTACACCCGTAGAATTAATCGACTGTCAGATAAACCGTAATATACATACCGTAAGATAAACAGCGGGCCGATCATTTACTTCATCGTTAAACCGATCGTTAAGACTATGTATGAATGATTCTATTGTTCGAAAATTGTGAAACTTAGCCGTTGCTATGGTAACCATCGTTATAGATTCCGTTTTTTAAAGGTTACTCGTGAATAGGCTTTGTAAAACGAGACTCTTAAGGATGGTTACCATAGCAACAGCCAAGTTTTACAATTTTCGCCCAATAGCATCACTCGTAGACAGTTTTAACGATAAAGTAAATGATCGGCCCGCAGGTGTGCTTATTGTAAGTTTGTTCCCCAATTTGAAATAACACTGGCGACGCGCACAAGTGGAGGGAGGCTATGGGAGAGGCCAGACACTGTGTGGAAACTTTCAATGCGTGTATCTTTGCAAATACGCTACGTATAGAGGTTTGAAAGTAGCTCCATGGGTTTAATCGTAAAATTTCCTTCAGAAATCACTCATTATAGTTTGTTTTTTGACTGAAAAAACACTCAATATTTCAATTTCCGTCATCTATTCCACGTCCAACCCCTCCCATTGACTCGCTCCACAGCAATTTGGCAACTGTGGATTCTTCCCATTTGCATGTATGAGAAACAATCTTTTCTTGAGGGGGCCATGGCCCAATTTCTAATCGATTGTTTCTTATATTTGTATATTTAAATGGGAAGAAACCACAGTTGCCAAGTTGCTGGCTCCGCCCATAAATTTGCTCATTTATTTCCCCATCAAGTTTCCATTCGAATCACTCAGTTCACTTATAGAGCTTGCTTCTGACAAAAACGCCGGACGGGATTAAACGGAGTTAGTATGAGATAACTGTTCGTACACGCCGGTGTTGTTTTTGCATACACCGAGAATTGAAGGCGCGAAAGGATTACCTCTCTGACGAAGCAACGGAAACCTTTCGCTACCGGGGCGGGGTAGACTTTTGGAGGACCGTGTGCATTGGACCCTCTACTCTTCTACGTTACGGCCCTGTTATTTGAGGCCCTGAGTACCTTAAAATAAAGGTCATAGTCAGAAGCTCCTAAAAAATATAACAGTTTTGCGATGCTTTCTCTAAGGCACCCATCAAATACTCAGAAGATATTGAGGGCCTCTATGAAATTAGTCTACTTTTGAGACCCATTTTCAAAACATTGGAAAGTCTAATTGGATACCTTTTTCTAGGCCTCAAAACAGATTCGAGTGGCCTCCTTGACAACCTCCTTTGGCAGGCTATGGAAACCTGCTTGGAAATGGACGGTTTTAGTGCAAAGTCAACGGTTAGCCAACAACCGCAACAATGCACTCATCGCGGTCGCAATCGGTTGTTATAAATAAACTCGCGTAGCGTTCCAAACTATCTTACTCGCTCTACTGTGACCCCCATGTAAAGTGTATACCCATTTCTTTCTAGTTTATAAATTCGTATACAGGGCCTTCTTTTACGGCATATTATTATCAAAATCGCATTAAGATGCATCGAGGAATTCATTTCAGCCAAAAAATTTCACGAAAGGTGTCGCTATGCACGATTTTTGGAATCAGAGTGAGATGGCAGTACATGGGGGTTACGTGAGAGCAAGAGAGACAAAATGTCTTTGTTTGGAACGCTCATCGCCGGCAGTCGCCATTACTAAAATTCGAGCCCTTTATCTTTTATTACCGTTTGCGAAGAATTCCTGAATTTAACTTGTGGCATTTTAGTGTGGCCTTCAAATATGGAAGTCAAGTGCCTTCATTCCTCGCAAAGGCCAAACAAATCTGTTTCTGAAATAGTCCTTTGAGGTCTTGCGTAGTCATAGTGCTTGATATCAGTTTGGAGAAGGGCCCCGTCTTTGGGGTAACAGTTAGGTCAACTACTTGGTTCAGTACACCGAGTACACGCAGTCGTAGCTTTACGCCGGAGGCTCCATACGGTACTCGCACTATAATGCCTACTGAAAACTCAGGAAGGAGAACCATTTGGGAATTCAGAGGGCGTTTTAATAGAGGGAGGGGGGTGTTCCAGCTGGGGGTCTGGGGCCACTCCTTTTCCCGCGATTTTTCGTTTCCTTAAATAAATGTTCCTTAAAAAGGTGCTTCCTCGCGTCTCCTAGGGAATTTTTACATATTTTTTCAGTTTCCTCTCTAGATTAATTTCAGAGCCTGCGGCATTATGTTGCAGCTTGACGGCTCTCCGAAAGACGTTGGATAGTGCGCACTTAAGTATGGTTGCGTGTGGTTTATAACACCCCCCCCCCCCCCCCCGTTAAACTCCTACAATCGGTCACCGTTTCGTGTACTTTTTTTGCACATTAAATAATCATGGGACCATCTGGAAAATTAAAAAAACCACGGGACATATCAAAAGTCTTAGAAAATTGTAGAACATTTTATCTATCATATTATGTTACTTTGTCTTTTGACGTCTATGGTCCGCTTAACCCTTTTAAACCTGATAATACTTTTTTTTTCATGAACGGATTTTCGGCCATCATAGCTGATCTCGGCACAATTTTCTCGTATAAAACGATAGGTATGCAAATCATATTTTATTTTTTCCGTAAGATTCTATGTTATTTAGATGTACTTACATTGAAACGTACACCAGGTATGAAAGGGTTAATAAAACGTGAGCTTGACGCAATGTTTTGGCTTGACGCTAAGTTTTGGCTTGTTCTTGCCCCTTGCATTTCATCTGACGATAGCGGGAAGCGGAAACTCTAGGCACACGCACACTGGCACACTACTACCGCTACTACCAATTCGAAAAACATATCGCCTGAAAGATCAACAACAAAAACGTAAACAACTTTCCTTTTCCTTATCTACCGATCACCGGTTTTTCTGTAGACTGATGTTGGTGTGTAAACGTGCTTTATTCTTTGAAGTTGGTGGGAAAACGGCGTAAAATTATCTCCTGCCTTGGAAATAGAAAAGAAATTTGTTTTCAGCATCAATCCACATTTGCTGGTAGCCGAAATAGGATTATTCCACTCATCTCTCCATCCAGAACTTGGGTAAATATTTACAAAGTTTAATTAATTCCTCTGTTCAACTAATATCAGCTCTTATTCACTTTCGTTTGGAGCATTTGGAGTAAATATAGCAATGTACTTGCACATTATAACAAATTCTTTAGCAGCGTCCCTCCATATTTTCCGGTCTTTGTTCTCTGTCATTATTCTATCATCACCAAATAAATCTCTCAGAAGCTATTTGACAATGTATCTTTTCCAGTTTTGAGCCCTCCTCTGGCATCCTTATTTTCAGGTTTAATCTTCTAGTGCCTCTGACATTTTGATCAATTCCATTTTCTCTAAATTTTACTGACTGTTCATTTAAGTACCTTGGACTTTTCCTCCCCATGCTATATGTCTTACTTTTTGAACTTTGGTGAAAGTGGTCACTATCTTGCTGGGGATTGGAACATGAGGTTATTACAATGTACATGGACACCGATATGAATCATATCTACCTCCTATTCCAATTCTCAGTATGATATCAACCACTTAAACCTGGGGGATTGCTGTCCAGTGCGCCGAAATGTGAGGTCAGAATTGAAATCCACTGTATACCTTATCATTCAACTTTCTGGGTTTTACTCTCTACTAGCATTCTTAAGCGTTGCGTTTGTTTATTCGGTCACTTGAAACCTAGCTTCCTAACATATACTTTCTCATTTTGCAAGTGATTTCAATATTTACCTTAGTTCTGGGAATTTATCGCTTTCCTTGAAGCGTTTTTACATCGTGGAGCTGCTGTGCTTTGAGTATTGTGAATTACAAGATTTGACAAGTAGCGTTTAAAACGTATTAGTAGGCAGTGTGGTCAGTTGATGTCGGAAATGTAATTTGAAGAATGTTTGCTCCCAAACAGTTTCAGAACGCAGATACTGCCTAAATGGCCTCATTGCAGAGAATGAATATTGTGTAGTAAAGAGCCTAAGATCCTCAGCAAACATGCTTAGGTGATTCTCAGCAAACCTTATCCGGTTATTAATCGGATGGATTGCGCCACTTGTCATGTGCTAGAATCGTCTCATTTTTGGCAATTAATTTGAAAATGAAGATATAATGCCAAGTTTAAGACTGCTGGCACATGTGTCACTTTGTTATGAATTTTTGGAGCCTCAATCGAACAAAGTTGGTTGAATGTTAAAGCTGTGATTTTGGAAGGGGGATTAGCTCTAGGTACACCAAATGAATGTGAGTGATCAGAGAGCAGAACCATTTCGAGTTTCGGGCTTTGATATGTAGTGGTGCCTGCTTCCAAACTGCATCAAAGCGCATCGGTGAGCAGTTGATTAGCTATGAGTTGAAACTGCGCTAACCAACTGGCTCACTAATGTGTTTTGATGCAGTTCAGAAGTAGGCATCGCCACTTGTTAGAACCCGATACTCAAAATGGTTCTACTCCAACCCATCTACTTCTCTGGCACTCATTTTGGGCTTAGAGGAACTTTCTTACTACCCATTTCCTGACTTTATTTTCGAATGTTCCAGCTTAGAAATTTTAGGGAATCCCCATGATATATGCTCGCAAGTGCGGACTGTCCTGAAGTTTGTGCTTTTTGTGTAATCATATTCGTCAATTTTGGCTAAAAACCACTGACTTTTTGACCAGCGCTATTGTGATGTCAATATTTAGAACAATTTGACCCTGGAATCATCTTGAGGAAAGTTTTCCTTAACAATTCTTCGGTTCTGTTATTGGAGAGCATTCAATTAAAAGTCTTGACTGAAGTTATTTTTTCTTTTCATCCAAATATCAACCTTTTCTTACTGTTCAATTTGCAACCTCAAAAATGTCAGTTTATTTCCTTTGCTTTTCCTAGAGCTCGTTTCACGAAAGAAGACCGAAGACAGATCATGCGGCGCACTGCGCAAAAACACAAACCCGTCTCTGCGCTGTAAACAAACCCATTTGTCATCCGCCAAATTTCGTGAAACGGCCTCTAACTGCCGCGCACTTCCTCAAATCGGTATACATGCCGCTATGCAAGAAATGTACATATGTGTTGAGGTACTTGGAGATCGCTGATGTAACCATTGATTTTTTTTTTTTTGTTTTTAGAAATTCCGGTGAAATCATGTCTGACGAAGAAGTTGCACAGCCAAAAGGTCGTGCTGCCAAGAAGGTAGAAACTAAAGAGGTGGGTTTCAAAAATTTTACAAGCGGAAACTATTGTCCGTAAAGAAAAATGGGGTTCTTGCAAACTTATGCTACAGGGGATTGAAGAGTTGATACTTGCATAAAAACCTGTAAAAATGGCAAGTTCTTCGGTAAAAAATCATGAAGTTCACTTTCAGAATCGTGCTTAATAGCGGTTCAATGCAGGTATCATGGGAGATTCCTATCTAATTTTAGACATCTCTCTGTGTTGTCGTAGAGGAAATGACAAATTAGACAGGAATCTCCCATGATACCTGCGTTAAACCGCCATAACTATCTTGCTGTTGTAGCAGCTATGTGAGTTTTTTACTGAATTTTAGACTCTTATAGTGAGTTTTCTGATTTTTGTTGGTTTTTCCAGCAGATTCAACTATTTATTTGCTCACAGCAAAAGTTTACAAGAGCCCCATTTTGTGTTCAGATAGCCACTCCTCAACACTTGCACTTTCATTTAAAACCAATTTCCCCTGGATTAATTACAGTTTTTGATTTAAGATTAAAAAAAAGTTTGATTTAAGATTAAAAAAAAGTGAGACAAACAAAACCAGATTCAAATTGCCCATCCCTGATAAAAGTGCCATGAATTTCTATGACTGATTTTTGCTGCTTTTTACATTGGATTGAACTGTTCATTAGCTCACAGCAAAAGTTTGCAAGAGCCCCATTAGTCTGATAAGTCAAATGCGGCCTGAACCAATGATGAAATGAGCTTAAAAAGTATTGTAATTTAGAAGGTTCTCATCTGCGATTCTCCTACTTTTCTCGCAGTTCTGTCTAACAATCTTTAACATGTATCTAGTATTTGCAATCTGATAGTGGCGTACAGATTCTCCTAACGACGAGTTAGAGATGAAGTATATTTTAACAGTATTTATTCAAAACTAGCCAGCTGCCCGGCTTCGCTCGGGTTGGGGCTGCTTTTCAAAGGACCCTTATGTGACTTCCTTTCAATTTTCTTTTCCTTGTATTTTCATTTCCTTTTGTTTAATTTTGTTTTGTTTTTTGTTTTTTTATTGCGTTCATTTTGGCATTTCAATGTGCATCAAAAAGCGTTTTGAGGTTATTTTGAAGTTTATTGTTTCATATTGACTATTTTCCTGAGGAATATACTAAGTAAATTATATTCTTTATTTTTATTTATCATTTAGAAATTTTGGTCTATTTTGGATGGGGGGGGGGGGGTTTAGTGGGTGCCGACTTGCCTGCGTGCTCGTTGAGCAGACCTCCGCGCAGAGAGGGGAATAAATTCTCTCTGTAACGATTTCGTCCAACAAAAGATGTTAAAAACATTCCGTTCTCTTTGCTTTGAAACCCACCCGTTAACTATCACTTCTCTCCGTTCTTCGAAGGGTGGTTTTATAGTAATGAGGGCAGACTGTCTACAAGCCACCCATCATGTTAGTTGCAAAATAATTAGATCTAATCAAAAAGACCCTATAGTTTACTATTTATCAGTGAAAAATACATTTAATTACCATCCAAAGGTCTGACGATTACCGATTACCCAATAATCGTGTAATCGATTACACTCCTATTTGCCCAACTCTGCGTGTGACTTGTCCAACAAAACCAACCTTACCTTCACAGACCAAAATTTTCAGGAGAGCCAACACAATTCTGCTGTGGTTGAAAGTACGGGTTTTTGTGTTTTGATACCAAATGCTCTCTAGTAACCTTAAGAGTAATTACACAAAGTCATAGTGCAAATACATAATTTAACCAACAGATGATTTAAAAGTGCTTGGGAATCAATACATTCTTCTGTAAACTATGTCTTTATGCCTAGTTCTAAACTAGCCTTACAAACCACAGCATTTTGAAAGCTGGGCTTTACTGCAAAACAACTACTGCTATACTTAATATTATATTATTTGCATTTTAGGTTGAGTCAGGCAAACGGAAACGAGGTCGTCCAGCTGCTGCTGCAAAACCAAAACCAGAGACCGAGTCTGAACCAGAATCTGAACCAGAAGCAGAAAAGGATGATGATGATGAACCTTCACCACCCAAAAGAGGCAGAGGGCGACCCAAGAAATTAAATTCTGTGCCTAAGGTATTTATTTTGACTAAAATGAAATGTAGGATCTGTTTCAGCGTTTCCTCCAATGGGCCCTTTAGAGCCCTGAAATTTGAAATTGAAAATTCGACTTTACTCGAATAGCTCGGCCATTCAAGAGCAAAGATAGCGGAGTTATGCAGGTATCATTAGGGATTCCTAGAGCTTGTTTCAGAAGTGTAGGCGGACCTAGACCGATAATCTTTGGAATTTGTCAACATTATTTCTGATATTACTCGATGAAAATGAATAAAAATGAAACTGAGTGTTCACTTTTCAATGAGGAAAACTTTAAACACAAAAGAATAAAGTCAGGGGCAAATTCGGTATTGATTTGAAGGAATAAAAGTTGAATTTTCGTCAAAGATTATGGTTTTGGTCCGCCTACACTTCGGAAACGAGCTCTATCTAATTCATCACTCTTTCTATAGAAACACACAAGGTCGCCTCAAATTAGATAGGAATCTCCTGTAGAATCTGCATAGGTAGCTCTGCCACTATGCCTTAAACTTCATAGTCATTTTGTGAGTCTGTGAGTGAATTACATCATTTTTACTTTCTCACTCTAACGAAGTTGGAAATTGAGAAAGTGAAACGATGGTGCAGATGACAGTCTGTCTGTATCCCGGCATAACTTTTGAATCAATGGTCCGTGTACATCCAAATTTAGCAGAAAAGTTGCTTTTAACATTCCTCAGAGGTACTTTGATTGTTGTTTTGAAATTTTAAATTTTAAGCAAGTTCTGGAGGATAAAAGGTTTCCTTTAAAATCAATGGGAAAACGGGTAAATATAGAGAAAAATTGGAACTTTTCAAATATATAGCTGTTTGAATTTTGATTATTTGCAAAAACATGGTGCAACCAGCCTACTGTATAATTAATCCCTTAAGGGGAGTCCGAGGATCTCCCCCAGAATATCATAGGGCGTCTGGGGGTCTCCCCAAGAATATTAGAGGGGGTCTGGGGGTTTTCCCTAGAAAATATAAGGGGGTCAGGGGGCCCCCAAGATTAAGTTAGATGTGAGAAAGTGTTCGAGGGGTTTTCACTGTTTATTTAATATACTCATTGTAATTTTTGCTAGATTTCATTCAAAAAGTAACTAATCAATTGCTTTTATCAAAAAATACTAAGAGTCATATTTGGTTTCTCTTTTGTCTAACTTGATGAAAATTTGTTTTTCTTCTTTAACAGCCAAAGTCCGGAAGAGGAAGAGGCAGGCCGAAGAAGGCAGGTAAAGTAAATGGATCAGCTGATTAACTTGTGTACTTCTGCTGTAAAGTACTTTTCCTCGTGCATTTATTATAATAATAATTTAAACAAATTCTAGCTCAATTGAAGACAGGGAAAAGAACACTACACTCCCATTCTATCTTTTATTTTTGAGCCTTGAATGCTCTGTGGGAATTTTTTTTTTTTTTTTTTTTTTTTTTTTTTTTTTTTTAAGAAAGAAAAAATTGAATTAAAATTGTAAATAATATGGTTCTTCAAGTAAAATTGGGGGTGAACTAAAATGTTTCTGATTCATTCAAGATTCGCCATGGTAGTTTCTAAGTTCAATGTTTAGTTTTGAATGTTTGTAAATGTATTTGAATTTTTATTAAAATTTGATTCCTCCTATTATTATAACTAAAAATTTCCTCCCTGAATTTTTATGGAGTCTTTAGATAAATGTTTAACTTCTTTTAATTTTTAGATTACAGTTACTATTTTTATTTTACATGAGCACGACTTTGCTTCGACAAACTTCTATGTTCTTTGTTTGTAACTGAATAATCTTCTCTAACTTTTCTATTTATCAGTATAGTCAGTCTTACACTGATTCTGTGCCACCAGAGCAGCTGTTTGTGTATAATTAATGGCATTTATCAATTCACCGATGATTCCACCGGTTGAGAAAAGATTACCCAGTTCACTTTAATGTATGACTGTAGTGCATGAAAATAATCGCATTTGTAATCTTTTCTCAACCGGTGAAGTTGTCAATGACCTTAAAAAATTTCATGGCGTTTGCAGCGATTAAGGAAAGATTTCAGATCAGAGTATTTTCGTGCTGTGCAGTCATGCTTTGAACTGAATTTATGTAATCTTTCCTCAACTGGTGGAATCATCGGTGAATTGAAAAATGTCATTAATTATATGCAAAATGGCAGCTGTATATACTACCCACTCATCAAGTTCTGAAAATCAATTAACTGTTGGCTGCTACATGCCAGTACGTCAATTTTTTTTAATGAATTGGATGGCCGGATTGTTGGATTGTTTGTAAGAACTCGACTACTGAGCCGGTTCAGAGACAACAGTAAAATTGAGACTAATATCAGCTATTCTACCCAAATCTCAGACACTACAGAAATTAGTTTTCTTAGTTTTAATTTTAAAGTTTTCTTAAATGAACTGTAAGTAAATTCTCAGCTACTAATCTATGGGACCAACCATCCAATTTTTTAAAGTAATCTACAGGTTTCCCAATTTTTACCTTTAGTGATAGCTGGTGGAGTGAGTGGTAGGAAATCATGTAAACCGAAGGGCTTCACATCAATTTCTTTATTTCATTTATCATCATTTTTTTTTTTTTTTTTGTATGTTTCTATCTTTTGTGTAATGCCCATGTCTAAATCCGTTTCAGTTTTACAATTTTATTCCATTTTATAACGGATGTGATATTTTTATGTTAAACTAATTGTGGAAGAAATGTAAGAGTTCCGGTTTTAATTTTTAAGGTCTTATTTTCCCTCCTCACAAATTTTGTTTTTCATCAATTGAAATATTTCTTCCCAATAAATAGCTTTTATGCAATATTTTTTAACCTCTGTTTTTGCCTTTTTTTTTACTCTCCTTCATATGTAGTTAGTTCATTCATTTATTTATTTATTTATTTGGGCGGGGTGTAAGTGCAATCAGCATAACGAACCACGTGTTTGGGCGGCTAGACTTTACTGCTACCATTACTTATTTATTTATTTATTTGTTTATTTTGCAGTCCAGTCGTTCGCTGTGAAATATCAGCATAACGAGCCTCGTGTTTGGGCGGCTGGACTTTACTACTACTACTACTTATTTATTTATTTGTTTATTTTGAATTCTCGTGCAGGAGCCATATAACAAAGAGCTATAATATAAGTCAAGAACATCAGTAGGTGTTAATATCTGAGATGGAAAACTCAGCGCTGCATCAAATGCTATTATTTTGTTCGCATGTAGCTGTCTTTCATTGAATTTTATGGGAAAGTTGAGATTTAAATCCAATTTTCTACCTGGAAGACCCAAAACAGTTTATACTTTGAACTGCTTCATAAAAATAAAAATTTAGACATTTTTTGTGCTGATCAATCACTTCGGCAATTTAGACCATTCAACAGACCACAATGTACGTAATGATATGTGATCGACCATTGCGAACAATTTCAAATTTTTATTCTTTAGGCAATCAGGTTCTTTGCTAACTTTTTCTATGAGGGATTGAATTGATGTTCGTAGAGTAAAATCCAGCGATAACTACGATGAGCTATTAAAAAATTACAAAATCGTTTCCAGACGACTTTATTATGCCAGCGAAGATGGCGAAGCTATTCAGGTATCGCAGGATATTTTTATCTCTAATTTGTCTCTCGTTCTGTAATAACACACAGAGGAAAGCCTCAAAATAGATCAGAATCTCCTATGGACTTGTGTATAGGCTGTCCTAAGAATGATTGAACTTTACATCAGTAGGTTTGAATGAAAACATCAGCTTCTTACTGCTCCTTAATCAATCAGGTTGCCCAATCTGAGGACGGAAGTTGATATTTTCAGGAAAACCATAGTAGTGTCAAATCAAAACTTCTGAGACAAGCTGTAGCTTTGCCATTACGCCTTAAACTTTGGAGTCATTTTGTGAGGCTATGAGTGAATGCCATGATTTTTTAATACACTTACTGTTATTTTTGCTGGTTTTTACATGAGAGTCAACTATTCGATCGCATTTGCTATGGAGCTGTAATTAGTAAGAGCCTTATTGGACTTCCAGAACTTCCGTTTATTCACGTAGTTTAAGGAAATGCTCTGTTAAATAAGTTTATACCCACTGACGGTTATTTAAGACTTTTATTTGGGTTTTCAGTAACATTTTGAGTTTCAACTCAATCACGATAAAAGAAATGTAAATTCACAAAAAAGAAAAAAAAAAAAAAACTTGTATACAAAACATCAACAACTTACTTAACTACTATCAGTTGAAAAAAAAAAAAATGAAAAATTAACAAAATACAGAAAATGAAAACACTAAACCGAAGGTTATCTTGAACTGATGGGATTAGCCGAGGGGAATTTATGAACGGACCCAGGATCGGCTTGCTGCGCTTCATCAGTCGTGCAGGATAGAGAAGAGGATAATTCTTTAAGTTCCCTCTCGTAGCCATCTTTTTTGTTTGGAAACTTGCCTACAGGGGTCGTTGGTCCTGTCAACATACTTGGGCCTTCTCCTGCCTCAGAAGCGGTTTCAATTTCATTGGCGGGAGGACTCCGTTCGATAGGTTTTGGTCCCATTCTTGCAGAGTAATCATCAAGGAGGAGATGTAACTGAGGAAAAACAAAGTCGGAAATTTCCGTTAGCATCGGTAGAAAAATGAAATAGTCCTGTTTAAAGCGACATCACAAAAAAAATTGGATCCAAACAAATGCTCCGTCTCATTCGCTATCAAGGGTTTTCCCATAAGAAATAGGATTCTTTTCAAATGCAAATTCGTGCAAAAGGTTAAAACAGGTACAGTTAGAATAAAAACATGCCACGGTTAGTTCCTCAGATGTCCGCTAGAGCACTGCACTTGCCAGAGAAGTTAGATGGAGTCCGACAAATTAGAAGTTGAATGGGTCAATGAAAATTTCAGACCTGGCCTGACAAACGAGTGGTAAGAGTCAACTTCAAGAGAATGAAATAAAAAAAAGGTGCGCAACGGGCTCATTGTTGATCCTGCCCAAGTATAGTGATTTGCTTACCTGGAAAAGACCTTCAACTGCTTGACGGGCCGAAACGTTGGTTGGCGAGACGACCGGGTCGAGAACTTTGTGATACTGAGCTAATTTATCCTTGCATATTGTTAGCACCATTTGCATATGACTTAACTCGCCTAGAAGGTTCTTAGTTTTATTATTCCTCTGAAAAGAAGAGAGAAAAAAAAAAAAAATTATTTATCACACTTTGGTACATAGGACAGGAAAACTGTATGGTACAGGTCAATGATATTAACAATAATAGCCAAATTACAGAGTATTTGGGTTACATAGTTTTTTTGTTTTTTTTTGGGTTACATAGTATTTGGGAAAATACATAGATGCATGCACAGAAGACTGTACATGCATCTATGTATTTTCCCTGCGATCTAACTGCGATTACACACGAGTTACTAGTTGAAGGTTAAGTTTAACAGAGGAATTCTTCCAGTGAATAAAAGGCTTTAGTCGTAACAAAGTTTTTGACTTTCCTCATATAGGCTATATTGTTAGTCTCCAAATTTAATTTCCTTGGGTAACTTGTGGTAAATTATTTTACCCGCAGTGCCAAATAAGTTGTCATAATATCTGGACCTTCCACTCAAGAGCTTCACATCAGCCTGACCTCTTGTAATAAAATTAAATTAATAAAATAAAATTAAAGAAACAAAAAGTGACATTTCACACAGAGAGTGACCAAAAATTTCAAAGAAACCGCATTTCTTGATCCTTTAACCAATTTGTTGAAATCCAATTTATTATTTATTAATCTCAGAGCTAGTGACGGACGGGCACTGGAAATATTCCCAGTGCAAGAATATGCCCGAACTTGGAATAATCCGAATATTCATCAACGAACTGAACTGTAAATCTTTTCTCAACCGATGGAAACAGGGGTGAATTTAAAAATGCCACTAACCCATAAAATCCTAGAGTAGCCATATGGCTACAGTAGAGGGGTAGTTTTCATTTTTAGGGGGTATTGCATTGACAATCAGATGTTATAGATTAAATGTCATTTAATGGTCGTAATTATGGGAAATCGCACAATCCCTGCTCGATCTCTCGTATTGTACTAATTGTAAGATAGCACAAATTTCCATTATTACACCCATTGTTTCTTTATTGGGACCTTTTAGCCCCTGTAGCGTCCAAACTTTGCAGTTATCTTTGTTAGAAATCTCCATAAAATCCAGTGAATGAACATTAATTGATGGACTAGTCGATCCCTTCGGTCTCGTGCCATGGATTCACCTTAAAACTATGGATTAATTACAGAAAACAATTGAGAAACATTTACGAAAACCTGCAGAAAATATACTTTAAATTGCCTTGAAGGTCTTTCCAGTCTTGAAATTCTTGCAACCGTTTTTGCTGGTTTCCAGTTTCAATGGAGTTTGCATTTGAAGGGAATTTCAAAGTTTATTTCTTTGGGAGTCTAGGGACAAAGTACTGACATTTTTTACGTTTGGCGTACTCTGAGTCTGGGACTTTCGTTGCCTTAATCAATGAGAAAATGATATTACAACAAGTGCAACTTTTCAGAATCTGCGGACAGTTAGGGTTCAAAAGAGGAAAGTGATTAATTAAAATTGGTAATAACTAATAACAGTAGTTCAATTTGTTGTTGATAAGACTTCTGCATGACTATTCGTCTTACTTGTCACCAAGTTGGTAAATGTTTTTCTTGATAGATCGGACTGTCTCGCAGCGATAATATTCACCCCAAAGAGGCTTGTACTACCTTTTGCTATGAGCAATTGAATAGTTATTTCTTGAGTAAAATCCAGCGAAAATGACAATGAGTACTTCCATAACAACCTGAATTAAATATAACTTTTTTAAACTATTTTCATCAACAACACTTAAAGAAGTAACCCCCAAACCTTCTAAATAAATTGTTTGCAATTCTGGAATGCCCAGAAAAGGCTGATGCCAAATGACATCTAATCTATGATACCTGATAGTCAATCTCACTTAAGGTGATTCCAGGCGAAACTTTTCCAGACTTCCATCCAATAGATAGCGCCACTTTCCGTTTTACGGAAAAGTCATGTTCTTGGCGTTTTAAACTGAAACCATAGATAAAACGCAAAATCCAATAACGTCAGCACCTGCAAACAAATTTTCTGAATTTTTTGAGCCCAAAACGAGCAAAATTGATTTAGAATTAAAGCCGTAAATTAATTAATAAATTCATTTCGCCTTAAGCTTAGTGAGTGAGAGTGAGTGCGAGTGATACTACGTCTATCTGCCTCACTCGCACTCATTGAGGCTTATGGGAATTTTCGTATTTCATAATTTCCGGCTTTATTTTTGAGTGTTTCCTTGAAACTTTCAGGTCCTGAAGTATGCTCGCAGGTGCTGACGTTCCTCAAATTTCTTAACGTTAATTCGGCAATTTTAGCTAAAAACTGTTGACTTTATGACGGGTGCGACGTGGTGTCAATGGTCGGAACTAATTGACCCTGGAATCATCTTAAGTACCCCGAAAAATGAAAACTACCCTCTACTGTGACCATACGATAATGCTAAGATGTTATGGGTTTTAAGAAATTACTAAAGTCACTCACTGACTCACAAAATTACTTTTAAGTTTGAGGCGTATTGGTAGAGTTAAGCAGGTATCATAGGAGATTCCTATCTAATTAGAAGCTTTCCTCTGTGTGTTTTACAGACAGAGAGATAAATTAGATAGGGATCTCCTGTAATACCATGCATAGCTCCACTATCTTTGCTCTTAAAGGGAGATACGCATGTGTCATGGGGGATACCTGTATAATTTGCCTCTCTCTCTCTATAGTCACACATAGGAAAGCCACAAATTAGATAGGATCTCCCATGGTACTTGCGTAACTCCACCATTACGTTTCAAACTTCAAAGTCATTTTGCGAGTCCGCGAGTAAATTTCGTAATTTTTTAATGTATTCATTGCAACTTTCACTGAATTTTACTCAAAAATTGACCGCTCGATTGCTCATAGCAAAATTTGGCAAGAGCCCTACTGTAAAGACAAATTTAAAAGACTTTTCTGGTTCAGACATTCATATTTTGGACTTTTCTATAAGTTGGATCTTTGTTTGGACACTTCTATCTGATAACATATTAAACTATTTCATCTACAAAATTAACCAAAAAATGGATTTGGAGCAACCACATTAGCACAGCAAGGTTCATTTGAAGACAAAAGAGATTCACAATTAATCAAACTTGAAACTTGACTACGCAGTGAGAATTCTTAGAAACTTACATTGAAAGCAATTCCATCGATCACTGATCTACGACTAGATATTGGAGGAGGCTGCGGTCTGGGTGCATGCCTAATTCTAGAATTTTCTTTCCGCCTGGCACCGGTCTGGTTCTGAGTTTGATCCGACAAAGCAATCGTTGGAGCTGTAGACCTGAACATAGGACACAACCCTTTCTCACTCATGCTTGCATCCCTCAGATCAATCGCTAAGCGGATCACTTCGATGACGTTCACATTATGAGGATATTGCATCAATAATGCCAGGCACTCGGAATAATCGGATCGGAGGAGATGGTAACGGATTTTAAGGAGCAAGGCTACGACAACAAAATTGGTTAGAGCAAGATCGGCACCTTCCGAGAAGAGCACGTCCCACAAAACTAAGAGATCCTCGAATTCAAATTCTCGGCCAAATAAAAGCCTTAGCCACCGTCTGAAAGAAAAAAAAAATAAAAAACTGAGAAATATAAAAATAGTAAAAATAACCTCATTATGAGGCTATTTTACACTAAAAAAAATCAATTGATAAAGCAACAATTCTGTTAAGTTAACAATTTATTTGCTGAGTTTACAAAAATAGTTGTTAAATCAACCACATAATGGTGTTCTTTTAACAAAATAGACATTGTCAATTTAGCAATTTTAAATAGTTAAAAACATACAGAACTAAACCCAATTAGTTGATTTAACAATTCAGCTTGTCACGCTATAAATAAAAATAAATTGCTGATTTTCCTTACTAATTTGTTATTCCAGCATAAAAATTGTTATTTTTACTATTTGATTTGCTGGTTGGGCAAATTAGATGTTAAGCTAACAAAATGAATTACTGATTTAGCATTTGAGTTGTTAATTTAACAAAATTATAGGTTAATTTTAATTTAGCAAATCATTTTGTTCTGTACTTTTTAACTAATTATTTTTTTCAGTGTAATTAATTTTAAATACATACAAAGAAAAAAATATCTTAATTTTAGCGGCAGTCTAAGTAGTGACCGCACTCTCTGGTATGCTCTTGGACATTTTAAAAAAAAAAAAAAAAAAAAAAAAAAAAAAAAACCGCCCTGGGAATTATTTTCATTTTAACGGGGGTGTGTATCTTAAAGTCATCAGAACGACCTCCCATCGTCGTATATGGGTTTGCTGACTTTTGCATTTGGGACGCCTTAAAACCCACAGTGCTGGAACAAACATTCTAACTTTCAGAACTATGGTGTGCGTCAAGCAGAGACAATATATAATAGAGACCACGCACTATCTATCTTGCCCATGTTTGCGCGCGGTGGCAACTTTTTTTTTCGGGGTCTCAACAGAACACCGCTAACATGGTCCATACGTTGACTGATGAGAAACATCGTTGAGAATTTTGCCTAGTGAACAATACCGTCTCTACACATACCAAGCTGCTTCTTTGAGGTTAGGGTCATCTTGGTATACAGAGCTTATGGAGAGTGCAATGTTGATGAAATTCAAAATCGTGATTTATCCTCTCTAAATATGATTTTCAAGTCTTTTAATACTTTATGTAAGTCACTAAGCCCAAAACTTTCATTACTGACGTGCTTTTCCAATTTTGGTTGAACTTCAAAAAACCAACAAAATACTCGATAACTCCATAAGCGGGCCATAAGCTTACGTATACCAAGACGAACATAACCTCCCCGATCTCAAAACAGAGCAGCCGGGTATGAGTAGAGGCGGTATTGTAGTGAAGCCAGAAGCACCGAAATTGCATCAGTCAACGTATGGACCGTGTTGGATGGTGCACTCTCATGCTCCCTGTGTTAATTCCTGTTGAGTCCCGAAAAATAAGTCAGCCACCGCGCGCACGGCTAGTGCGTGGTCTCTATTATATATTGTCTCTGGCGTCAAGACTTTCAGATTATTTTGAAGAATCAGTCAAGCGACATTAAGATAGTAAAAAGGAGCAAAGTCAAAATGGCCACTCACATTCCAAAGGCTGAGAACGGAATTTGCAGATTCGTTAAATGGCTATCCAAGTCGGCATCAACGGGTTTTAAAATGGACTCTTTTATGAATGAAAGCCGAGTTATTACGTGGTTTTCGTTCAAGGGTGAATTTTGCTCATTGCGTGGAGGGAAGTAGCCTGAGGAGGTCGGTATCACACCGGAGGTTTTGTAATACATTTCCATGGATTCCATTACACGACTAAAAATACAGCTAAGAACAAAAAATTAGAGAGGATATCATGAATAAAATATTCGTCTTAATCAAAAGAAAGCCTTATAGGTAACTGTTTTAGTGATGATGCAAAAATCAAAATTAGATTCAATCTTGCTTACTCTCGTGAAGTTACTTATAAGAAATGGATCCAAATAACTTTTGAATGCAAATTCATACCAATCAAACACCAGTGCTCTTAAATTTTATTGGATTTACGGATTTCAAGCAACATAACATACAGGGTGTGGCAAAAGTCTCCCCCACCCTGGCTAACTTTTGAACGGTTGCAGATAAAAAAACCAAACTTGGGGGATGTTTATAACTCTATGGGCACTTCATTTCAGCGTATTCATAATTTCCGCAGGGCTAAGGGAAGGCTTTCGCCCCCTAACTCAAAATTTTCAAATGGCAACCCCCATCTTGTGATATCTCGTTTGAAAAGGCATACGATTCTAAGACTTTCTGCGCAAACCGAAGGTTGATATCATTTTTAGTTTTCGATATATATCGAAGGTGAAAAATTGAGTTTGACCTATTCTCAAAAAATCATTATTCCTACTTCAAAAGTCGGAATTTAAAAAACTAGTAGTCTCAAATACTCTAAAAAGCAAGTACTTTTCAGAAAAAAATACGGCTGTGACACAAGTTGAGTCGAAATTTGGTTTTAGAAATTTCTAACATTTTTACAACCCCAGGGGGGATATCTGAAAAGTTCCTAAAGACCAGCCCTAATGAGTGTTACGTCGATCGAAAGGGCGTAAGAAACTGAACGTTCCAGTGTCAACCAGAGGTCCATACCATTTTTCAAATTCGAGATATCGAACTTTGTAAATCAAACTTTAACAATATCGACCTCCGGTTTGCGCCGAAAGTCTTGGAATTTTATGTCCTTTTAAACAAGATATCACAAGATAGGAGTTGTCATATGAAAATTTTGAGTTAGAGGGCGAAACCCCCCCCCCCTTAGGAGTGCCCCCGGAAATTTTGAATACGCTGAAATGAAGTGCCCATAGAGTTATAAACATCCCCCAAGTTTGGTTATTTTATCTGCAACCGTTCAAAAGTTAGCCAGGGGGGAAGACTTTTGCCACACCCTGTTTATTTCATTCCAACTAAATTCTTAAAAGATCACAAGTTAATTTATAAACGTTGTTCCATAAAGTCAGGGTGTCCGGAAAATTTCAATGATCAAAGTCCCTGACATTTCCTGTTTCCCACTTTTCAAATTCCCTGAGACTTCTTTGATATTTCTGCACAGTTTATGGATATTTTGCAGTAGTTTAGAAAAACAAGATAATTGAAAAACTGTTGACAGTTCTACAAAAATTTGCAATAAAACAAAGTATCTTCCCAGTTTTAAAACCGGATTCCCTAACAAGAAGACACCCTGAGCACATGTCTAGATTAATCTAGAAAATTAAAATTTGCTCGAATACAAAAGAAAAAAAACCACAGCAAAATAAATTTTAAAAATGCTACTTACTAACTATCATGTTCCAAATAATCTGGATTCATCAACTGACTAATAATTTCGCTGAAACAAAGAAAACAAAAAGACAGTACGTCTGTGATCAGAAAAATCAGTGGGAATGGAACAATCAGTTTGTTTAAGGGTCTTATGGGAGAAAGATGAGGATTGAGGGTGGATTGAAAAACCAGGAGGTGATCGCAGAGGATTGAATCGTAATTGTTGTCTTAATTGGATTGAACGGTGATCAAATATGTTAAATCAAATGGGCTTACTACTACGCAACTCACTTGCACAGGAGACCAGTCGTAACCACTTCCTCACCTGTTCATACTTCAGTCGACAGAGACTCCGATTGATCTCCGCTCGCCGGAATCTCTGTCAGCGATGGTATGAAGAGGTGAGAAGGTGATTACGACTAGTTGCCTGCGCAATTGAGTTGCGCAGTGGCAAGCCCATTTGATTCAACATATTTGATCAACATTCCATCCGGTTGAGAAAACAGTTACAATTTAATCCTCCGTGATCACTTCCCAGACTTTTTAAAATTACAAAGTTTAAATCTTTGTAATTTAAAAAAAAAAAAAAATCCTTGAATAGTGGCAATTGAAAACAATACTACCACAATTTTTAAAACAACTCAGCTTTCCAAAGGCAGAAGAAATCATGCACTCTTTGAATTTTTATTTTATTTTGCTCCGATGGGTCTTTTGCACACTTTTGTTGTAGCAATATGGAGCAAGAATTTCCATTAATGTTGACCTAAAAACAATGTTGAGCACACCAGGCAAGCCTTCAACAACTAGTTGTAAAGTCCAAAAAAAAAAAAAAAAAAAAAAAAACCAAAACAAATTAATTTGGGTTTTTGAACCTAACCCATATCAGTTTACAATCAAACAAATGAGGTCTAAACTTAGACCTCTCTCACTCTCTGTGAAACAAAATGGTCTGGCTAACTTTTGATTTACTGCTAAACATTTACAATTTATGCATTAGCTTGAAAATAATGGGGCTCTTGCAATCTTGCAGTCTTAATCATAAATGAATAGTCCAATCTGATGTAAAAACCAGCAAAAATCACAAAAATCACACTAAATAAGTCAAAAATTTGGTTATAAACTCACAAAACTATTATAGCGGCAAGATCGTAATGGCGGTTCAACACAGGTATCACGGGAGATTCCTGTCTAATTTGTCACTTTCTCTACGAAAACACAGAAATATGCATCAATTTAGATAGGAATTTCCCATGATACCTGCGTCTCTCCGTCACTAAGCCCGATTCTGAGAGTGAATTTTGTGATCTGTTAGTGCACTCATCGTCATTTTTACAGATTTTTATGCAAGAATCAACTCTTCAATCACCTATAGCAAAAGTTTGCAAGAGCCCCTTTCATTGTTACGACCAACAATGCTATTCGATGAATGACTTGATTTTTAGAGTGGTTGGTTGGCGATCAATGTTTTCTTATTTGTCTAAGCTTAAACACAAGTTTCAGAGCCCAGACTGTGAATAAGAGTTTTTTATTCATGCTAAAATGATGAATCAACTGAAACTAGAGAGTGGAATTACCTCAACTCCTCGATTTCGCGGACACTAAAAAAATTTTCGATATCAAAATTCAGGACGAATAAAATAGGAGCAAGAATTTCATGCATGCCCTGAAACAAAAATTAAAATATAATTTCAATTTAAAAATTAAATAAAATTAAAATTTACAAATTCATAAACCGATTTTACAGTTGCAGGTACATGGGTGACAGGCAGATTTTCTGAGAAAATTTGAGTTAAAGGAAAGCATAAAATGTTGCAATTTTTTTGATTTACCATAATACTTTTTCTCAGTTCTTCCAGTACTATTGTCATGCATGCATGCATCCTGGATGATTCAAACGCAATATCAACATTTTAGTACTCTTACAATGCCAGATTTCTTTATGAACTAAATGACCAATATGCTGTAAATAGTTCTTATGGGGTCTTCATGCCATTTTAGAGGGCTTATTTATTAAATACAAGTTGCATTTTATAGATGCAAGGGTTGGGCATGAGCCGCAAAAGGGGTGTGCAGCTATATAAATAAATGGATAGATAAGCCGCCCAAACACGGTGGTTCGTCATGCTGATATTTCACAGCAAACGACTGGACTCGTTAAATAAAAGAGGAAGGAGAGACAATCAATGTATTCTCAAAACAAAGGATAGGAAACATCAAAATAAATAAAGAAACAAATAAGTAAATATAATAAGAGGGACGCATCAACAAATAAAAATTTGCGAACGAATCACTCCGTCAGAGTCAACACTCACCTGCCTGTAGCACATTTCAGGATTTTTTCGGGCGTAGGAAAACAATATATTTAACATATGTTCTTGAATCTGAGGATCCTGGAAGAATTCGACGCCCGGAAATGTTCGTATGACATCTTGTTTTATTACAGCTTTCAGCTCGTTATCACAGAAATATTTGTGCCATTTGCTTTGCTGGAAACATTAGAGAGAACAATAAATGAACCATGACATCATCTCGAGTCAGGAACAGACCAAATTGAAGAAATGTGATCATTTTTAAGCCAATGAGACTTTATAACCATGAAGGTGGGAAGCTGGTTGAAGAGCTTCACTTGCTATTTCAAGGTGATTTTGGATAAAAATTTGACAGATTTCAATTCGATAGATAGCGTCACTAGTCACTGCCTGAGAAAAGTCAAATACTCGGCTTTTTAAATTGAAAACAAAGAACACTTATTCCAAGAACATCAGCACCTGCGTAATTTTTTTTACGGATTTTTTGAGCCCAAAACGAGCCAAATTGGTTGAGAAATAAAGCCGTAATATTGGAAATTCATTTCCCCGTAAGCTTCGTGGATACGAGTGATACTATGTCTACAGTGATGGGCAAAAATCATTTTTTGAATAACCACGAATAATTAATTAAAATTATTTGCATTATTCTCATGTCATTCCTACTAGCGAATTGAAGTTTTGAAAATTCCTAGAACCAGCACAGCAGAATCTTGAAATTACCTCAGCATCTTGCGATAAAGGATGATCGGCATTCACTGACGCGTCCTCGTTTCGTGGGCAAATATAATGTTTTTTCTTCAGATTCTCATAGTCTAGACGGTGTTGCGAAATTGTTGCCGACCATCTTCTAGGATCTTGGGCAGGTAAAATGCTCAACATCATTCTCCAACAAATGCTGCGGAAATAAGAGGTTCGCAGCCCGCCGAGTTTTGCACACTCACAAACATGTTTCCATTTTTGCTCATTGCCGGAGAATAATGTTTCCCACTCTTTCCTGTAGATAAAAAACAAAGTTGCTGTTAGAGGTTTTATGAAGAATTAAAACTTTAAAAACAATTTAACCGAGCCACCTAAAAAGGAAGTTTTAGTAAACTGGTAACAAAGGTATAAAAGGCCAAACAAATTCATTCAACTTTTGACAGTCCAAAAGTACAAAACGACAAACAACATTCAAACACAGAATAACACCCAATACCAGTGGCGTCACGTGCAATCTGACAAAAATGTATTCTACCCATTTAAACTCATGTAAAAGATCGAATTCAGAGGGTGCACAGTGCACAAGGAAAATTCGATATATTTAATGAATTTCAATGGAGCAGTTGCATTGTTGCCAGATGGCACGCGATGCCACTGCCCAATACCATAAGCTGACCCAGCAATCTGGCAACTACGAATTCTTCCCATTTGAATGTATGATGAACAATTGATTCTTGAAAGGGCTATTGCCATGTGACTGATCCTTTCTCATGCAATCAAATGAGAAGAATACAATGTTTCCAGGTTGCTGATCCGCCAATGCCCAATACTTACAAGTAATACTTAATCTACTTCAATCTAGTACTTAATGAGATCATCCAGCTGCAAACGATAGATATAAAACTTCAAATTTTTTTCAAAACCTTTCTATGAAATTTTGTAAAATCAATTTCTTGAGAATTGAAAATTTTGACGAAAATGAAATTGAAAGAAACTTTTTGAAAAAATTTTAAAATTCGCAAAAAAAATAATTATTTTGTAGTGACCCAATACCCACCCCTATTATCCTTCCCAAAATTAAATTCTGCAAAATAAATTTGTTGTGAATTTTCAAAAGTTTGTCAGAAAAAAATTGAGGACTTTTCTGGAAGAGGGGCCTATAAAACAAGGGGTGTGCTCCTCCTGAAAAGTGCACATTGTGAGCAGATAGAGGTTTTTAGTTGAAAAGCACACCTGTTGTTTTGCCCGCCTTTTTTCCGGACATGTCCTCAATTTGTAAGAAGTTTTAGTCAAAATTTAAAAAATCACAAAAGGTTGATTACAGAAAATTTAAAAAAAACCTATAGTCTAATTTTTCCCATTGAATAGATTAATCCAACCGACAACTTTTTTTAAAATTATCTTCATTTGGCTCCTAAGAAGAGTCCATTTATTTTTTATTTTTTTTTATTTTCATTTTGGTACATAGTTAGCCAGAAAAACTGACTGGGTACAGGTCATAGAAAAAACGATACATTTGTTTTCTTATAGCTAGAGATGATTAATTAAATTTAAACATTATCATGTTTCACAAGGGAAGGGGATAGGGACAGACGACTATCCTGTAGCTTCTAACGATTTGAAACGGACTATGGTAAGCAGGTTAGAGGTGAATCAAAGAATTCGTCCTTTACGGCCACCTCTCTCCATTCATTTGAATATATGAGTGTTAGTTCTAACTTCTTAGAGTCTTCTAAGAGTGTAGTAGGAGCGGCCATCACGAGACTTTAGCCCAGAAAGACCAGTTCCTGCAACTGGTGGAGTTTGAGTTCTTTAATCAGCAGCAAGAAACCACCTCGAATATCAGAGAATCCAGTCCATATTTTTTTCCGACAACTGATCACAGAATATTTAAGATAACGTTGAAAGTTTCTACTTACATGAAAATGGTCTAGAAAATGTGTTGGTTCTATTTATCTCAGACTTTTTAGTTTTAGACGGAAACATGTCAAGAACATAATATTTATTTGATTTTGAAGAATCCATTGCAATGGACTGATCCACAGCGAAACGCTCCACTCAAGTTGTGAAAAGAACAAAACAGACCCGCCAATCCACAGTAGAATGGACCAGACTAATTAAGTATGCGAAAGAGGTAAGTAGGTAGGTACTTATGTAAGCATATCGCACTGCTATTATGAATGCAAACAGGAATGCATTTCAGAAAGGACCTTCACACCGTAACTTTTTCACGCCTCAGAAAAATCATACAGCGATTCAAGATCACGCATTCCTGTCACACGCATGTCTGAGTTCTTCGGCTGGCAAAGAGTCAACACATTCATCGCAAACCAAGGACTCGCTAGAGTTAGCACCGTCAGTAGGTACTGATACCTAAATACTAAGAGGATCAAGGGAGGAAACAACAAAGGGAGTGAATACGTACACATATTTTTGGACACTTGTCAGAGCAGAGATTTGCTCCTTAGAATCTGTGGAATCACATTTTTGATTGCCAATTTTCAAATTATTAAAATTTGACTCAATGTTGGTGAAAGAGTTATGATCCATGGCGACTGATTAGCGGATAATTTGATAGTAAACATCACTCAGTTTACATACAGGCGAATTGCGGAATACCAATATGGAATTAGTGATAATAAAAAATGATAAACAAATTTTTAGGAGAATAACAAGCGGACACGAAACCGACAAAAACAAAAGAATTTTGGAGATTACAGAGATGACAGCTGATAGCGAGATGTGTGCGAACTTTGTAGATGAACGGTGACAGCCGAACTCCTGAAACCGTTGAACACCAAGAAAACGAAAATTATGAAGAAGAAGAAGAAGTCTTCCCGTATATTTAAAATTTGGTTATGTTGTTTCGCAGGTTTTGAATAGTTTGAATCACGAGAATTTATCGTTTATCACAATTTATTGCTCTGTAGATTTCGCACTGTTTTGAGACATGAACTTGGTAGTGGTCAAATCATTATTCCGATCACCTGAATCAGTGTCGAAGCACCTTTGATAAAACTTGGTCTGTTATCAGTTATCTCAAGTTTTGGTTCACTGATCCATCATGTCCCAGTTTGGTAAGATTCAAATTTGAAATATTTTCTCTAACTATCGACTAACAATCACGATCTGCCTCTTTTCCATCTTTCATGGCCAATCCGATCATTCAAAGGACTGTTAATTTTTTTCCTGCGAGAATCCATCGCAGAATCAAGGAAAAGCTCCGCAGCTTGAAGCAAGCAAGAACCAGTAAAGCAGAAGCATTTGGAATTTCCGGTTCTGACAAGTAGTGGTGTCTGCCTACATATTGCAGCTATGAGTGGCTGGGTAGCGCAGAGTTTTGACTTGTTGCTATTCAAACGCTAACCAATTTGCTTTGATACAAAACAGAAACAGGCACCGCTAGATGTGAGAACCTGATACTTAAAATGCCTCTGCTCTAACCATTACTTACCATCGTGAGGCTTGACTGGTTCATCATGCGGTATTTTTTGTGCGCTCTTTGCTTCTGGCGCTTCTAGCGTTTGCGGAAAGCAAGTTAAAGGAGAACGAACTTGCTTCCAGAACTAGACCTGACCCTTCTCTATGTAAGGAACTGTTCGTCTATATGACCAAACAGGCATCAATATAATGTAGGCTCATTTACTGTTAATAAACGGTATATGATGGTTCGATAATTGAAAAAACTGTATTATAACCATCTATCAACATTTCACTGTTGGATACTTTGTTGATGACATGCTTTGTGAAATTTTTTCAGTTATTCTCAAGGTAAATCCTCAGCGATCTGCAGTGAGATTCAAATCGGTCCGTTCAAGCTACTGTCGCGCGCTCTCTGAAACCACGGATTTTCCTCCTTTGACCGTCATTTGCGGGAGCCAGAGTAAATTTTTCAAAAATGTTTGAATGTTGCATTCAAGATTCGCGCTTTAATTGAAACTTTCACTCATTTTCTACCAAGACACAATTGACTTAAAAATTTTATTTACTTTAACTCGTAAATGTTTCTAAATGGTGGATGGTGTGTACCAGCCATCCAACGACCAATTTAAACTAGTTAATTAAAGAAGTTTCCAGCCTCTCTTGTAAAGTAGACTGCAGAATCTGTAAATGGTAATAATTTGATTGATTCCAGGTTTCGGAACGAATACATTTGGCACCACACCTGCTACCACCGCAACTGGATTCGGTAGTGCGCAACCCACTGGATTCTCTGGCTTTGGTGCAGCGTCAACTGCGAGTCCATTTCAAAGCACTGGCTTCGGAACCAGTTTTGGTGCCGCAGCAACAACAACCACATCTGCTCCATCCTTATTCTCTGGTTTCAATCAGCCCAAGTCAACTGCTGGTAAGGACACCAATGGCACCCAATGCTCTGTCTCATCCTTAGTTATCCTTAGTTACAATATATCCTTGGTTACAGTTTGTATTTTTTCCCTTTTTTTTTTTGTTCCGCCCTATAGTTTTCCATATTTTTCTCGTCTCATGAAGCAATTTTCCCACTTCACTCAAAGCCTTGCCTATGCAATGGTGAAGTTTGCTGGATTTTGTTGCCTAGTTATCTGCTGCGTTGCTTTCGTTATCATGTTGTTCTACTTAAAAGTACAAAATTGTAATCATCCTACAGGCTGATTATGAACGATTGTATCGTAATGCCAATGAGTACGAGCTTTTCTTATGGGTGGTATCATTCCGATAGAAACCTTTCCATCTCTGCAGAATTTCACCAATGATGACTTTTGAGCTACTGGCAAATTTCTGAAGAGATAGAAGGGTCTTTATCGGAATGACACCACACCATGAGAATAACACACACAGGATGGCATTACGATAAAATTGTTCATAATCAGCCTGCTGCAATTTTTGGTTTTATTATTTTTATTTCTGTTGCATGAAAATGGAAAAACTTATTTGCTTACTCACTTACTTAGTTACTTATTTAATTACTTACTAACTTACTCATTTAATTACTTAATTGCTTACTTACTTACGTACATACATACTTAATCGAAGTCAAAGTTCAAGATTTTCTGAACGAGGGTTGCTAAAGACTGGGGAAAACCAGGCTTTATCAGGGATTGACAGTATTGAGGGAAAATCAGGGATTTCATTAAGGATTAAAGGCCAAGAATAAAGAACGAACAGAAGTGAAACTCCCATGAAAGACAATGTGTTGCTTGGATAAGCTCTTGCTGGTTAGTATGTGGTGGATTATTTTAAAAGGGCAGGCAGAGCCGTTCGATTTGCCATTTTGCGGTTAAAGGAATGACTCAAACGAGGAAAGATATGACACAATTGAACAGGCACACGTCTTTTGCAAAAAGCAAAGCCATTCAATTTGCCATTTTGAGGTCAAGGGAATGACTCAAACGAGGGAAGATATGACACAATTGAACAGGCACGCGTCTTTTGCAAAAATAAAAGCTTCAGCTAACCTTTTCCGCTCTGATGTTGTCGGATGTATACAACAAAAGTCAGCACAAGAAAAAAAATGTCTTGAAATAAAAAATAAAAAAATTGATTTAAAAAAAACTTCTAAAAAAAAAAAAAAAAAAAAAAAAAAAAAAAAAAAATACTCCTGAGTGGAAACGGTTAAAGTAAAAAATAATCAATCCTAGTTAAACACCTAAGATCCCGAACAAAACTGTGACCGCTAAACTTACTTCACTTTTCTAACACAGAAAGCATAAGGTGTGCTAGGTCTCTATTTGTCTCTGCCAGCTTATCATGGCCGGTGGCACTACCTGAAGGGGCCCTAAGTTTTCCCTCTATTCCTTCCTTATTCTATGACGAAGGTCCGGATCGGTTTTATCTCAAGTTGTTTTTGATTTTTTTGCTGTCAAATAAATATAGTGGAGGAAAGTTTAATCTTACATCATGACAAGTAGTGATTTACTTGCACCATTTATCACTTTTAGAAGATTTTGAAGGATTACTTTTTAAAAAATTACTCTGAGAAAAATCATCTATCAGTGTAGGTACGGTACTCTATTCGCGTCTCTCAACATGTCTTCGCTACTGATCTCGTCAAACAGTGATGTGCTCAAAGTGTAACCAGTGTTTGAAATTCATCCAAATATTTCGAGGGCTATCTTCACAAGCATTTACAGTTTTCAAGGACCACATAGGCATTGTTCAAGAGCCTGAGAAATGTTTTGCTCTTTTAGTAAATGTACAGAAATAAAGTGATAAGAAATCTATCCAGACGAATATTTTCTAGGCGCCTGCTTCATCAATTTTTTAGACCTTGTCTCCACCGACAAACAATCACCAAACTTCAGTGCAACTGCAACTGTTTGTGAATCAGGGATGCAGAAAACCCTCAATCACGCTATTGTACGATCGTGTGAAAATTGTTTTTCTTCTCCCTTTTTTTGATTGTCCAAATTATGTTGACAGGTCCCTACGCACTACTACAAGCTGAATTTCAAGTATGCATGCTATTCGAAGTTGAATTTCAAGCAAGCGCGCTGTTTTGAGCCTAAATTTTTTTCAGCGCATAAAAAAATTATTGTCTTTTGTGTGTTTTAAAATGAAGCTGTTGCAAAATTTTACTGTAGGCTTATCAATAGTTTGTAATGGGTAAACCCCTGTAAGAATGACGATAAGGGCTCTTAAAAATCACAAAATTCATTCCCAAACTCGTAAAATACTTTCAAACGCGAGACCGTAATGGCACGGATTACCGCCTTTTACGTTGGGTTTCCCTATCTCAATAAGCTTCAATAAGCTCACGAGGTGCTTGCGGGATACCACACAAGAAGAAGAAGAAGCAAACAATTGCCATAAGATTTAGGCAGTAATCACCGCTATTATGGTCTCGTGTTTGAAAGCATTTCATGAGTTAGGGAGTGGATTTCTTGATTTTTTAGTCTTATTGTCATTTTTACAGGGTTTTACCCCATTATCAACTATGTATTAACCTATAGCAAAAGTTTGCAACAGCTCCATTGTGGAGGTGAATAAGATACTGCACCCTTGCGGTGAACATTGAAAACTGCACCCAGTGAAAACAAAGTCTTCAGAGTATTTGGAGCATGACACCAGATGAATTTTAAACACTGTGTGTAACCATCGGAGCAAACTTGCCGGCAATCTCTCAATTAACAAGCTTCGGTACTTACCGATCGGAAGACATATTTCGATGACTGGAGCAAGCTCATCTCTACTTGTCAAATCGTGAAAAAGAAAACTTTCCTAAACTTTAATGAACGCGCTGACCGTGACCAACACTCCGATAAGAAGTAATCCAAGTTCAGAGTCGGCAAGTTCATGGCCAAGTCGGCGGATTCGATGCGACATTACAAGTTGCCATCATTTCGGAGAGCACAACAAAACTTGGATGGATGATTCACAGTTTTGAAAGTGCCACCTAGAATTAATTGTTCTTATCCAATCTTTTGTATACAAAGACGGTGATCTCATCAAGGGGTTTGTAAATTATGTAATTATGTAATCGAGGAGTGTATGAATGGGAACAGCATTAAAATTGCAGTTGAGTAAGGAGGAGAGGGGGGGGGGGGGGGGGGGTAAGTTGCATAATACTCAGCTTATCAAATGTCTCTGTGGGTATTTCTTTATTTATTTCTATCTATCTTTTTACTTGTTTCTTCCTTCATTTGTGTATTTATCTATTTATCCATCTATCTATATATTTATCTATCATAAACAAACACAAATTATGGCCAACATTTAATTAATGAATACCTTAAACCCTCCCTCCCTTATACCTCTCCCCCTCCCCTGTGTTTTTATACATACATACATTATGTTTTAATGTTTTATTCTTTTTTTGGATTTCCCAACGATCCTGTACTATCGACGAATTAAAGATCGTCACGAGATTTTAACGAGCTAAGTTTTGCCTTCAAGGTTCCGGTTCGGCCATACCTCAGACTCCTTCTGCTAGGAGAGCCGTTGCTGATCAGTCCCACACTCACACGCATAACTGCGGCAGTGGTTCCTTAGAGGCCCTTGATGGATGTATTGTACAGAGTGTACCAGACCACCAGTGTGTTTGAAAAATACTGAATCAAGTGATTTATAACAAGAAAGACAGATTGGTAACTTTTCCCCAAATTTTTCATTTTTGATATGGACTTTACTACTACTACTACTTTTTAGAAGTCCCCGACAGTCCCTTGGGGGGTATTTGGGTGTTCAATCAAATTTTTAGTTTTAAGGCAAAATTTAACTTGTGAAAATCTCGCGACAATCTTGAATTCGCCGTTAGTACATTTGCCCAACTCTGCTGAAAACCTTACCAAATGCATTACCCCAGGCACTTTATAAATGAGATTCATTTATTTGTTTATTTATGGGTTCGGTGTGAGGTATCAGCATAACGCCTGGGCGGCTAGACTTTACTACTACTACTTATTTATGCAGGAGATAGAAAGTTTATCATTCTAATTACCTCGGACATCAAAATGTCGCTGACTTTGTGTAGTTACCATATTTGCTTTTTTCAAATAGTAAACCATCTATCCATCAATCTATCCAACTGTTAATTTGTTTTCTTCTATATTTGTAGGCCCTTTTGGGACCACTACATTTGGAGCTCCGGCCACAGCCACCTCCACCGGTTTTGGTACAACCAACACCGGATTCACTGGTTTTGGCACCAATCCCACTGCTTTCCAAAGCACTGGGTTCGGCGGTTCTAGTTTCGGAACAGCAGCTACCACCACCTCATCTCTGTTTTCTGGATTTGGCCAGACTCAGACAACCACTACGGGTAACTGATTATTATATCATGTAATTAGCATTGGTTGGATTTCCCAAAAGAATTTCATCACTTCCTAAATTTTCAAGTGTGAGGAAATTTTATGTCGCATTCATCTCTATTCTATTAGTGAACTCTTTCAAAACCTAATATAAACTCAAATCTTAAAACTTACAAAATTTAAATTTAAATTAAAAAATTTAGAAATGCTCATCATTATAGCATCAGAGGGTCCTATAATGTCCAGCTCACTTCAATAGCCACTGGTGGTGTTAGTTCTGAATTTGGAGGCAAAATCTTGAACAAGCTCCCAAAGACCATCAAAACTTTGGAATGCCCTGGTCCATCCCTCTACTCTTTAAAAAAATGATTAATTGATAAGGCTTATTACTCTGTGAATGAGTATCTAAATGATGCATTGTGATGTTGATCGTAAGTCTAACTCTGTGCTTACTTACCTAAGTCATACACTAAAAACTTTCATTGAGTGTACAGTGTTGGGCAAAAATTATATTTTGAATAATTATGAATAATGAACTAAAATTAGATACGTTATTCTCTTGTCATTCCTATGAGTAATTCATAGTTTTACTTCTCACTTTATTATTTTTTTAATCTTATTATGTTGAAATTGACTTGTATGATAGCTTTTGCGGGTTTATTTACTAGTAAACATATTATTACATATGTATGTATTCTTATTATTATGATTTTTACTATTCACATTTATTTATTTTATTACTCAGGCTTCTCTGGTTTTGGAAATTTCGGAGCGAACAAACCTCTCGGAACTGCTCAGCCTAGCTTCAGTTTCGGATCAGCGCTCGGAGGAGGTGGTCTAGGCGGAGGCTCGTTGTTCGGACAACAACAGCAGCAACAACAACAGCAGCAGCAGCAACAACAGCAACAACAACAGCAGCAACAACAACAGCAACAAACCACTGGCTACAGCGAATTAGTTGTTAACTCAATTTTGAACTGTCATATTTTCGGTGATGAGCGAGATCAGGTTCTAGCCAAATGGAATCTCCTTCAAGCTTTCTGGGGTGTTGGAAAAGGTACTCTTTTGCCGTTTAAGATCTCTTCTGCAGTTAATTTATTCAATCGGTCTTTCGTTTACTCAACTCTAGTTATGTCTGAATGCAAGGGAATTTATTTATAGTTGCATAGAGAGAATATTATATTTAAAAAAAAAAAAAAATTGGAGTTACACAAATGGATAGAGAAACAAAGCAGGAACAGAGAGTGGAGTTATGTTTCATATGAGGAAAGAGAGAAAAAATATATTTAGAGCACTTGACCTCCTTGAGTGCCCTAGGTACTTCCTTTCTAATTTTGAGAGTCTCTGGGGGGTGATCACGGAAGATCGGATAGTTTTAGGTATCCTTATCGTTTGCAATTTTGCATTAAATCAAATGGGCTTGCTTCTGCGCAACTCGATCGCGCAGGTGATCTCCTCCTCACCTCTTCCTACTTCAAACGATTGAGATTACGACAGCCTCCGACTCATCGCTTCCTTTCGTCCGTTTCAATCGTTACGAGGGGCTCAAAACGATTCGATCAGTTAAGCCACCCTCAAGGTTATATGTAAACGATAACGATAACGATACCAAAACGATCCGATTCTCTGTGATCACCCCCCTGGCAGGTCGCTGTTACTCTTCTCTTTCCCATCCTTTGTTTTGAGAATACTTTGATTGTCTTTCCTACCCCTTCTTTTTTTATGCAGTCCAGTCGTTTGCTGTGAAATATCAGCATAACGAACAACTGTGTTTGGGCGGCTGGACTTTACTACTACTACTACTGTTTTATTTCTTTATTTCAATAGTTCAGAGAAAGAAGTGAGAAATGTATACGAGTTAGTAAGAAAAAGAATGAGGCTCTTGCTTACTTTTGCTGTGAGCGTTTCGGGAGTAAAATCCAGCAAAAATAAGGATGATCACATTGAATAATTACAAAATTCATGAACAGACTCACAAAATTTCTTTAAAGTTCAAGGCGTTACGGCGGAGCCACGCAGGTGCCATGGGAGATTCCTGTCTAATTCAAGGCTTTCCTCTGTGTGTTTCTTTTGGTTTCCTTGGGCCCTTTTTCTGGAAATGGCTTCAAATTTAAATTCATTTCTCGCATTGTTGGGCAAAAATTAACTTCTGAATAATATGAGTAATTAACTAAAATTATTCACATTATTCTCTTGTTATTCCTATCAGTAGATCGAAGTTTTAACCAGGGAGTCGAACCGAACCGAACCGTGAACCGAAAACCGAACCGCTGAAAAATGTTGAACCGAACCGAACCGTGAACCTTAATTTTAAAAATGGCTTGAACCCAAACCGAACCTGAACCGAAAATTTAGACAGTGTGAACCGTCAAAAAAACCGGTTCACAGACGGTTCAAAAGTTGAACAGTTCAAATGGCCGAGAAGCAACGAAAGAATCCTGAGTCCTAAATTGTCTTTGTAGGGTTTGGTTGCAGAAAAAGAATCGTTCTTTAATAATTTAGAATGGACGGCAGCTGTTTCCAACGCAATGAAAAAGTAGCATGTATAATGTTGTATTGTTGTATGTATAATTTTTCCGAGAAAAAGTAAGTACGGGAGATCTGAAATTCAAGCATTTTAGTAACCAAATTCAATAATGGCCCATCCTATTTATTTTTTTTTTATTTTTTTTTTTAATATTTAATATCAAGCGATTTAAGGAAATGCAAACTATGTGGAGCGAATTTAAGAGGAAGTCACGCTGAAAATATAACGAGCTAGCCAATTTGTTTTCATCAGAATGGCTACACTGACTTAGCTAGAAAAGGTGATGAGTAGAAATTCGTCGTGATTAATAAATTTGAAGACGAAACAGAAAATTTGTCATTTCATTCCCCTGAAACGGTTCATGAACCTAAAATTTGGCCGAACCGCCTTTGAACCGGTTCAAAAAGCTAAATTTTTGCCGAACCGAAACGAACCTGAATCAAAATTCAGCGCGAACCCGAACCGAACCGCGAACCGAAATTCTGAAAACTGCCTGAACCCGAACCGAACCTGAACCCTTTTTTCGGCCGGTTCGACTCCCTGGTTTTAACCCTACCAGTATATTCATCTCCCATAAGATGAATGACTGGTAGTGTTAAAACTTCGATCTACTGATGGGATTAACATGAGGATAATGTGAATTCAATTTGAGTTAATTATTCACAAGTTATATTCAAAAGTTAATTTTTGTCCAATACTCTCGATAGTCATGACTGAGGCACCAGGAAAAATATTTATAATTTTCCGTATAAATTGCTTGTTTGTTTATAATTTCTTATTAGGTTTTTTTGTTGTTTTTTTTTTTTCTCATAGGTTACTATGCCCAAAATACTCCTCCTGTCGAATACACTCCGCAGAATCCATTGTGCAAATTCAAAGCGATCGGTTACTCTTGCAAGTCCTCCAACACAAATAAAGACTGTTTAGTGATTCTTCAATTTAATAAGACTGATGAAGAAATCAGGTGAGTGAACAATGCTGTTTGAGCTGTATAAGTGTTGCTCTTAAAAAACTAATTGCTCCTAGAAATTATCATTGCTCATAACTCTACTCCAAACAATATTTAGGAAGGTGTAGAACCTAGAGTCCCTGTGTATGAAAGAGTCTCGCGGTACAAGGTTCCATCTCTGATTGGCTGCTGAAAAGTAGTGCTGGGAGAGTACTCTAAATAAACTGTAGGGAACACCCTACGAACACTTTCTCCCTCCATTTTTACCTGGGGGGGTCGAAGGACTCCCAGACCCCCTTAAGAATTCTGGGGGAGACCCCCAGACCCCCCTCTAGTATTCTGGAGGAGACCATCAGACCCCCACTAGTATTCTGGGGGAGACCCCCAGACCCCCTCTAGTATTCTGGAGGAGACCATCAGACCCCCACTAGTATTCTGGGGGAGACCCCCAGACCCCCTCTAGTATTCTGGAGGAGACCATCAGACCCCCACTAGTATTCTGGGGGAGACCCCCAGACCCCCCTCTAGTATTCTGGAGGAGACCATCAGACCCCCACTAGTATTCTGGGGGAGACCCCCAGACCCCCTCTAGTATTCTGGAGGAGACCATCAGACCCCCCCTAGTATTCTGGGGGAGACCCCCCGACCCCCCTCTAGTATTCTGGAGGAGACCATCAGACCCCCACTAGTATTCTGGGGGAGACCCCCAGACCCCCTCTAGTATTCTGGAGGAGACCATCAGACCCCCACTAGTATTCTGGGGAGACCCCCAGACCCCCCTCTAGTATTCTGGAGGAGACCATCAGACCCCCACTAGTATTTTGGGGAGACCCCCCGACCCCCCTTTATAATTCTGGGGGAGACCCCAGACCCCCCTTTATAATTCTGGGGGAGACCCCCAGACCCCCCTTTATAATTCTGGGGGAGACCCCCAGACCCCCCTTTAGATATCTGGGGGAGACCCCCAACCCCCTTTAGAATTCTGGGAGAGACTCCTAGACTCCCATCAAATTTAAAATATTTTCACCTCTGGACATAATTTCGCCTTCAATTCGAAGTGTTTGCGATTTTGCAGAGAAGCTGTACGAATAGTTGCCTACTTCATCCTTTGAAGGATGGGTTTTGAACTGTGGATCTTCAAAAAATTTTTTAGTTTGGTAGTTTAAAACCCCCCTTTAAAGATGTTCTTTGTTTCTAGATTGTGTACCCAAATGTCAACAAAATTCATCCATCCTTTTTCTTTATAAGTTTGATTTTCTTTGGATTTTCTTTTTTTGGGGTTTTTTGATGGAACAGCTATTTTGCCTTTAAACAGTCTCTGACTTAAGGGTTGTAAATTATATTTTTACATTGAAAAGAAACCCCTGCCTAGGTTGGTTGCAAACTTTTTGTTGAAATTTTTCATAAAACATAATTGAGTCATAATTGAATTTCTTATTCCAAGTATTACGATTTTTTTTTTATTTGCTTGGTTTCAAAGATTTTTGCTCGATCGCACCTATTTTGGGCCCCTTGAAACGGTCTTAAAGGTTTTTGATGATGACTGTATGATAGGAATATTTTAGTGGGTCAGTAACATAATATGTTTGTGCAAAGTTTCATTAAAATTATGAATGATTGACTCCAAGTTTTAACATCAATTCCCCGTTTTAAATTTCATTTTTTTGGGTCGCACCCTATTTTAATTTTTAAACTCTTTTAAAGTTTTGTATATTGTACCTGTAAAGAATACTTTCTTTTATAGACTAATTGTAGATGGTATTTGCCAGTTTTTATAAAAATTTCATTGGACCAAACCTGAATTATCCCAATTAATAGGATTATGTTTTTATTTGCATATATTCCCTTTTTTTTTTCTCAACCCCACCTATTTGCCTCTTAAAAAGGTTTTATCAGTTGTGTATGGTGACTAAGAAAGGAAAATATCTTAGTATTTTGTTAGTGGATTGTGTGCACAGAAGTTTTATCAAAATTCATCGAGCCATAATTGATTGACTCCAAGTTAAAAGATTAATTTCTCACGATAATTCAATTTTTTGGCTCGAGCGCTCCGATTTTGTTTTTTTAAACAGTCTTAAGGGCTGTATATTGTAATGCTATGAAATTCTATATAAAGTAGAGTAAATGTAGGTAGGTAGAATGTTTGTGCCGGTTTTAATTAAAATTAGTTGGACCTAACCCAAATTATCTCAATAATAGGATTATGTTTTATTTGCTTAATTGGTCTTATTTTTTCTCAATCGCACCTATATGGTCCCTTGAAACGGTCCAAAGGATTTATTATGATGATAGTGAGAAGAAAATATTTTAGCACTGTGGTAGTACATTGTGTATACAAAATTTCATCAAAAAATTTATCCAGCTTTTAGTAATTGGCACTGATATACAAGATTAATTTCTCACTTTTATTCCATTTTTTGGCTCGAACGCCCTAAATTGATTTTTTAAACGGTCTTAAGGGTTTTTTTACTGAACTATAAGGGGGTTTAAATTTTTCTTTGGGCTGGTTGTAGAATGTTTTTACAAATTTTCTTCCAAAACCAAAGATCCAAATTGAAAAATTTAAATTTTTTTCTTTTTTGACCCATTTTCCCATTGATTTTTAAAGGAAACCATTTTTCATCCATAACTAACCTAAAAATTAAAATTTTAAAAAAACAAAAATAGTCCTTCTGGGGAATGTTAAAAGCAACATCTCTGTAAAATTTGGATGCATATGGATCAATAGTTCAAAAGTTATGCTGGATTTCATGTTCTTGACTACAGACAGACAGACAGGCGGACAGACAGACAGACAGACAGACGGACAGACAGACGCCACAGAAATTTTTTGCATTTATTCCTCCTTACCACATATGGTTCAGAAATATTGAAATATCATGGATGGATGTTCTTTAGGATAGTATTAGGCATGATAAGAGCCAGTTATTTTATAATTATCATGATTTACTTAGTCGCAGCGGGCCAAGTATCGAAACAAAATGCATCAAAAATCTCTGCGCCATCGCAATACTTTCTCAATTTTTCTAATTTCATTAGAGTGAGAAAGTAAAAAGCTTGAAACTCGAGTTTTGAGATACTCTATAGAGGTTCTAATCTAAGTAAAAAAAACCCTCTAGAGCCCAATGAATTTGACTTACTACGCAATATTGAGAAAAAAGTAAAAAAATTTGGAAGAAGTTAAATTTTATTGCCAGTAGTTTTTGTTTTTCATAGAAGAATGCTTTGAAAATGAAGAATTGCGATTACTCAAGCTCGGCCCGAACTCGGAGCTTTTGCTAAAAACTCGACTTGGCTCAACTCGAGAGCAAAATTCAATACTTGTCCAGCACCACTGAAAAGTGTAGAAGGCGAAGAGGTCTGTAAAGCCAGAACAGGCCTCTTTTTTACATTTTCATGGAGCCGTCTTCCCCGCTCTGTCACAGTTGCCCAGCTTCAAGGAAACTTTCAGCATTTCTAACCATAAATGATGATATTTTGAAATTGAAATGTGCATGTTCAGGATAGAATAAAATTCACGCATCACTCTTCACTCTAGATTAAAACAGGTATTACAGCCAGCGGAAATGGAAGGTTAGGTTGACCTTGTAACGAGCCACTTCCTGGCGGTACCCGTGTAAGTGTCCAGTCCTTCAAATTTCTCGCCCGCGCGCCTGCCTTTTCTTACTGATGGAACGGTTTTTTTTTCTTTAGCTGTAATGCACCGTTTGTTTGTATTTATTTCAGAAATCAAGAAAGCCAACTCCAAGCTAGTTTAAATTCCCTCCTTGGGAACAAACCTAATCTATCCATAAATTTTGACGCCATCAAACCGATATCAGACACAAAAAGTTCTGTTATATTTTATGTCGAAGAAAAAATGCAAACAGGTAATCATGTGGTCAATTTCTTTTAAGAATTATAATTTACTGTGGGCTGTTCTACCATCTCGCATCATAGTTTCATACTTTTACTAGCCATGGTTTCACTTTGAGTCTTTATGTATTACCTGTACCTGTTACCTGTGCTTTGGGGCCATGGCTTCAAGAACCCTCTAAATCATGAGCTCTCCAGGAATCAAAGTTGAAAGCAAAACTGCTTAAGGGGAGTTAGACAGTCCATATGACCAATGTAAAATTCACTTAACTTCATGTACCTTTTTCTCAGAAACTACTGAATCAAATTACACTTTTTTTTTTTTTTTTTTTTTTTGTCATTTTATTCCTTATAACTTCCTGCATATTCAGATGGGAGTTTTTTTTTTTTTTTCTTTAAAAATTTGAAATTTTGACAATAGTTTTAAAAAATTGTGAAATATTTTGTAAAAATGTGTAAAAATTTGACCTTTGCAGTCCCATAAATAACAAGATGTTCAACATTTTGAGGAAATCTCCCGTCTATTTATGCAGGATAGTATGAGGAAGAGAAAAAAAAAAAAAAAAATTGAAAATCGGTACAGTAGATCCTGAGAAAAAGGTACAGAACTGTTAAAAAATCGTAGTTTTTGGGAAATGCAATTAGAAAGAAAGCAAATAATCAGCTATCTCCGAAAGAGCTGGGGAATGTTAGTGAAAATTGTCCCTTCATGTTACTTAACCTTTCCTCATAAAACAGCGCACAACTTCGAAACTACACATCAGATCGAGGTGATCTTGGTCTTAAATTAAGCGTAAATAACTGTTCTACACGAAAATCAAATTAATAGAAATTTCGTTTTTTGAAAAACAATTGTATCTGACCCCCCTGAACATATAGCTATACTATTCCCTCAAAAATGCACTTAATTGTAGCTTCAGTATTGCTAATTTTATTGTAAAATATGAAGAAAGTCACAATTTCTCTGAACTAATAGTCCTAGTATACTGAGAAAAATACCTGAAGACAAAAAACAGGCGTGCTTCTTCAGAGAGCTACTGAAACTGTTAAGAGAGAACCCCAGGGACTATGTCCAATTCAAGGAGGCTCATCACTATAACACCATCTTAAGTTCTTACCTGTTATTTATTTACCTTATATGTATTTATTTAGTTTTATTTTCTTTCATTTGTTCATTTGTTCATTCCCCCCCCTTCCTCCCCATCTTAATCTAAATCCAATCTAAATATTTAATGTAAAAACAATCATACCATTTCATTGTTGTATATATGTATTTGTCACTTATAAATGTAAATATCCTATTTCTGATGTACAGAGCAATATTCAATAAACCTTGTAAAAAAAAAAAACAAAACAAACTATAACACCAGAGGGGATTCCAACATTCGGCTGTCTTCTGTGGGCACTAGTCGAACCGGCCTCACATTATGCACACTGGCAGCTATCATATAATCTCATTTTCATTTCAGGTGTTTCGAGGAGAATTCCAAATTCTGATATAGTGTCCTTCATGATGCAGCCTGTCCCAAAACAACAACTAACGTCTATGGGAGTCGAGGATCTGTTCCCATTCAGTCCCTTGGATGACGAACAGTTGACCAACTATCTAGCAAATCCTCCTGCAGGTACATATATTTTTATCTTGTTTTCCTCCTATAGACGCGTTTCAGAAGTCAATGCTTAGTCAACAATGCTATCATCAATTGCAATCAGCAGAGACAAATAGAGATAGTGTGCTACTGTAAATTCATACACAAGTTAGCGCAAGAAAAATATTTAAAAAAAAGGGAAAAATAAAAAAAAAATCAACAAATTTAAAAAACAATTAAATAAAAATAAAATTAAAAATTCTCAGAAAAACTAAAAGAAAAAAAAGTCTCAAGAATGAGAAAGGTTAAAATGTCAAGAAAAATTTATTTTTGCCAAAAAACTTGCTGTTAGAAAAAAATTTAAAAAAAAAAGGAAAAATCAAAAAAATTAAAAAGTTTAAAAAAAAAATTAAATAAAAATAAAATAAAAATTCTCACAAAAACTAAAGGTAAAAAAAATTCTCAAGAATGGGAAAGGTTAAAATGTAAAGAGAAATTTATTTCTGCTAAAAAACTTGCTGTTTAAAATTTTAGCGATGATATGATGCGTTTTTTTATTCTCCGGAGCGCGCACCGGTGCAGCTCCAGTGCTCCGGAGTGTTTTTTTATTCCGGGGCTCCAGCACCGGTGCGCACCGAAGTGTTGTTTTATTAGCGGTGCGATGCGCCCGGAGCTGCTCCGGTGCAAGCTCCAGTGTATCGGAGTTGAAGACCGATGCACCGGAGCTGGAGCTCCGGAGCTTCAACACGTGACCGGTGCTGCACCAGACAGCTTCGGAGCAGCTCCGAAAACTCCGGGTTATTGCACCGGTGCGGATTCCGGAGAATAAAAAAACGCATCAATAGTGTGGTGTCAGTTTGCAGGAGTCACGTAAGAGAGAGATTGCTTGGAACATTCAATGAACTTTTTTCACCAAATGAAGTCATCAGTACAATCGTACATTTCATCCAACTACAGTGGCACCTGTTTATAACGGAACCTCATGGGGCGGATACATTTTTCTGTTAATATCAGGTTTCCGCTATCAGCAGGTTTACCAGATGGAGAAAAAAAACGAAAAATTGAAAATTGAAAGGCCAACTGGCTTTTACCTTCATTTACCTTAGACACTTTGGAACTTAATTAAATCTTTAAAACTTATTAAATCATTAAAACTTTGAAACTTTACAAATTATAATATTTAAAAATTTGAACTGTTTAAGATTTGAAAAAAACGTCTAGTTTAACTGTTGAGAGACAGAAGTTACCCGTTTTTCTAATAATATTGCCTCTTTTCTCACAATTTTTCTGTTAAATACGCCTTTAAAACCTTCCGTTTCCGCGTTGGACAGGTTCCGTTATGAGCAGGCTGATTTACATTGATTTACCATAGCAATTCCACGGGACAGGCAAAATTTTCCGATAACATCAGGTTTTCCACTACCAAAAGGTTCCGTTATAAACAGGTGCCACTGTACCTGAAAATGCGTAGTCGAGCCATAAGTGAATGGCTCTAGGAGTGAAAGCCATAAAATTAGCTGCCGTTAATACTCTGACCTCTTCCGATATCTTATTGAAGGCTTTTATAATTTTATTCCAGGGATAGACCCAAGAATTTGGAAGCAAGCCCAGCTGGAAAATCCTGACACAGAGAAGTACATTCCTGTACCTTTAGTCGGATGGGAGGCGATCCGTTGGAGATCAAAATGTCAAGAGCAGGAAAATAAAATGCACCAAGCATTTCTCGACCGACTAGCTGACGATGTCTCTGAATTACAATCTCAGCACACTAGGACTGCGGCAAAAGCATTAGAATACAAGCAAAGTTTACTGCAGTTACAACATCGTTTACTGAAGGTAAGTTTCAATTTCTGATAAGAAACAAAATGTCCTGTAATCTTGTGTTTTTATTTAATATTTTATTATTCTTTATTTATGCTCTATTTTACGTTACTTTCACCTGGAGTCCCTCAGGGGTGCAAAATGTGCCCGATTTAGCGATCCGTGGATCGCGTGAAAGTGAGGAAATTTCTGGGAAGTGAGGAAATTTGTCCAATTTTTTTTTTTTAAATAACGACATTAAGGATTTTCCAGGAAAAATAGTGTAAAAAATGGAAAAATATCGGTCATTTTGCTAACATATGGTGTTGAAATGTTAAAATAACCAAAAAAAAGTCATCACTTTCAAATTTTTGTGAGGAAATTTTTTAAAATCCTGTGAGGAAATAAGTCATGGATCACGCGAATCTTCCGAAGTTTGGAACATTTTGCACCCCTGAAGTCCCTGATTATTAAAGATTCTCTAGCCATGTGGAGAATGAAGAAGAAGGATTGGCCTGTGGAGGCAAAGAAGGCATCCACGCTAATTGGTTGAGTTTACCGGGCAGGCGTCCTCGTACGCGGCGCTTATGGCAAAAAGGTGTCCATTATTTCCCCTGGAAAAATCAAATTTTGCTGCAAAGAGTTTAAGTAAAGAAGTTTCAGGTGATTCTTCAGTTTTTAGTGCCGATTTCTACCACCAGAGCTCTACTGTTCGATTAATTTCAAATTACAGGCCGAAAGTAATGAATATTTGAGAAAGCTGAGAGTCAGTTACTAGATAATTACCTGAAGAACGTCTCTGCAAAATACCTTGATAATTTAAAAAATAAGGCTGGAAGTACCAAAAAATGGAATATCGAAAATCGACTCCTGTATCGAAATGCGAGATTTCATTTGAAGTATTTTGGTACTTTCAGCCTTATTTTTGAAGTTATTGACGAGATATTTTGCAGAGACATTCTTCAGATGATTATTTAGTAACTGAATTTCCGTTTTATCAAATATAAATTACTTTCGGCCTGTAATGTGACATTAATCAACTGGTAGTGCTCTGGTGGCAGAAATCCGCACCGAAAGCTGAAGAATCACCTTGAAACAGTATGATAGATGTTTTTAACCCCGATTAAAGCCTGAAAAGCCCGTAAATTATATTTACAAAATATGCCTCCTTGAAGTAGGCGTTCCAACAGCCATCTTATGAAGTAACAGCAAAAAAAACGCCTCCTTGAGCTCCTTGACAGCCTAAAATCCAGCAGCAAGTCAGACGTTGTACTATGGCGAGACTCTTTAACATACAGGGACTTTACTTTCATCATACTGAAATTACCAGAGAAAATTAGAGACGGAGCACTAACTGGCTGCAGCAGAGGTATGTCTGTTTCTTGCAGATTCATCGAAATCATCGCATGGTGTTGAACGGTGTCATTCGGTAAACAAAGGGGGGGATTGGCCGGGAAGTGGAGTGGAGGGTACTCAACGGTGTTCACCTTTCAACACCATGCGACGATTTTGATGAATCCGCGAGAATTAGGCCTGCCTCAAATCTTCCTTATGTATTTTAGCGTAGTTCTCTATCTCTATGTGTCTTTGGAAATTACTCTCTGCCTTTCGAGACTCTTTTTGTGCTTGCACTTATTTTAGGGCATATTAGCCCATTCTTGTGTTATTAAATAAATAAATAAATAATGACTTAAATAAGAAATGAAATGAATAGATAAAAAGTCAATGAATCAATAAATGAATTTGTAAAATAACTTTCGTTTTGGAAATTTCCGTAGGTGCTTGTCAAGCAAGAAATGACGCGAAATCACGGAATGGCACTGCGACCTGAGGAAGAGGCTTTGTGCAGTCGGTTGGAGACCCTCCATCATCAACTGAACATGCCATCTCAATTCAAGGTACGCATCATCTCCAACCTATTGTATTTAGGGAGATGATTCCGCAACTTGGTGCCAAGAAGGTGTCAGCTACTCCAAGTCTATTTGCGAGAGCACAATGCGTTCACGAGGAAATTGGCTCTCTCAGCTCCGATGTACTTCAAGTCTATTTGCGCAAATGCAATGCGTGAGGCAATGGGTCTGTTGCAAACTTTTGCTACAACAATTAAGAGTGTGTAATCTAATGTAAAATCACCTGAAAAGTCCATTGGTGGCATCAGAAAGTCATAAAATGCAATAATCAACTCACAGGAGGTGTTCAATGAAATCCAAGATGGCGGTAAAATATCGAGCAATCTGTATGCATGCACCGTGAACATCCAAGGATGGCCAACTTTGACAACCTCACTGGAGGTAGAGGTTCTGTGTTTGTTTACATTGTGTTTGGTTGTGATCGATATTGTGAGGTTGGCTATCCTTGGATGTTCCTGGTGCATGCATAGAAATTGCTCGATATTTCTCCGCCATCATGGATTTCATTAAACGCCTCTTGTGAGTTTATTATTGCATTTTATGACTTTCTGATGTCACCAATGGAATTCTCAGGCGATTTTACATTAGATTATACTCTCTTAATCGTTGTAGCAAAAGTTAGCAACAGACCCATTGGCTCTTTCAGCTCAGATCGACTCAAAATGATCAGTTGGCTTTTGAACGGCTGGTTGGCTCTTGCATCGTTCTTGCGCAAATAAATGTACGGATTTAGTGTTTTAAATTGAGGGGAATTCCTTTTCTGAGAATATTCCTGAGGTGGGAATTCACTCTTATGAAGAAAGAATTCAGCATTCTTAAATGGCTCAAACTATGCAGGTGTCATTGGGGATTCTTCTCTAATTTGCCACTCTCTCTTCATAAACACACAGAGGAAAGCTTTAATTTAGATAAGAATCTTCCATGGTACATGCATAGCTTTTCCTTTACAGCTTAAACTTGAAAGTTATTTTATGAGTCTGTGAGTGAATTTCATCATTTTTTAATGTGTTCATCATGATTTTTGCTGGATTTTACCGAAAAACAAAGTATTCAATCGCTTGTAGCAAAAGTTTTCAAGAGCCGCATTGTTATGTAAAATCAATGCTGAACTCATCATATTTTAATTTTCAATTAATTTTAAACTTAGCATCATTATATCTTGATCCTCAATTGAAGTTGTCCACGGAAGAAGGAACCATAAAACAAGGGATGTGCTCCTCAGCTAAAACCACCATTTGCTCACAATGCAAAATTTTTGGGAAGAGCCGACCCATTGTTTTATGGGACTTTTTTCTGGAGATGGCCTCAATTAATGGAGGACATTTCTGGAGAAAAAGCTCAAAAAATCAATGGCTCAACCTGAGACTTTAGAATCGTAAGGAAATGAAAGTTTTTAGTTGAAGAGCATTGGTGTTGTTTCATAGGCCCTCCCTCCTTCCGGAAATGTACTCAATTATTAATTGAGCCTATTTTGCGTATTTTGATGGCACTCGACTGGTTTACATCGTTGATCCAGACTATTTGGCGCTGGTAGGGTACTCTTAATCTTCTTGTGAAACTTCTAATAAATCTTGCGTTCGTATGACTTAGGGACGACTGAATGAATTGCTAGCCATGATGCGATTACAATTTGATGAAGCTGCCTCTGCAGGCGCAACAGGGCGCTATTCAATGGATCCTAGTATGCAGTCTGATATTAAACAGGTGAGCTTGTTCTTCTGGGTTTTTTTTGGAGGTGTTCGAGTTCCGGAAAAATACTCGAGTTTGGAGTTTTCGGAAATTCGAAAGTGCTATTTGAACAAATGAGTAGTTTGAATAATTTTCAAGTTTGCTTTTTTTTTTTTTTTTTTTTTTTTAAGTGAGTTTTTGAAAATCATATTTGTGGGTTAAAAATTGGAGTTCGTGAAATTTGTTCTATACTGCCAAATTTCTTGCATCTCTTACCCCTCATTTCGCGAGGATTCAACAGTCTGTGAATCTGCGATCTTTCCGGACAGCATCTGAACATTTATTTATTTTGATTTACATATGAAACAGTACACTGTTATGATGTACGTCAAGTTAACATAAGTTCTGATAATATAATATAAGTTCTATAGGAGTTTTAAGGATTTAAGGATAACAATATAGTTTTTGTGTATACTCCTCTTAGTTTACAATCTACAATTCAGTAGATAAGATTGGGAGCACGCCCTCATTACGATGACACTTAAAATTGCACTCAGAATGCATCAAAGAATTTAAGGAACTCGAAGCAAAGAAGAAGATGGCGGGAAGCAAAACTTAAACAACTCCAAAGTTAACTGATTTCTTCCAACGAAAGCAGCATTAAACTTTGACCGAAAGTGAGATAAAAGCCCTTGATCGAAAGATCAAACTTTTTCTTCTCTTTTCCTCCCTTGCTTTTTGAATAATGAATGATAGTAGAACGACCACTTTTGGTATTTTTAGCCCTTTTTTGCTGTTCAGTTCTAGAGAAATTGTCTTGATGTTTTAAAATATTGCGGTAACTCAAACTCGACACTTAAAAAAAGGGCGAAATTTGACTCAAGTTGACGGAAAATTTCAATACACGAACTCCTCTAGTTCTCTTTCCTTTACAGTAAAAGTTCATGTGTCAAATCGTAAGGGGACCGAAAAAAGTTTGACGCAACAGGCAATGCGACAAGGGCCAAATCCGATGTAAATCGAATTATCGGCTAAATCGTGCAAAGTTCGACACTTCAAGCTTTTTCCGCAAAAATCTTTATAGTTCAAGAGAAGCTCTGTTTATCTCTGAACTGAATAACCCGTTTTTTGTTGGTTCCCTCGTGTTCCCCGTTGCGATCTTCCACCAACAGCCTGGACGCTGATAACCAAACAGCACCTAATCATGAAAACCTCCAAAAATAATGATGGCAGCACTTAAAGCTTCCGAAATCCACTCCTTAACTCAATAAACACTTTTATTTGTGCGAGTGTAATGGTGGCAGAGGGCAGTAATATTGGGAGATCCCTATCTTAATTTCGCCACTCTCTCTACGCTGACAAGGATGATTCACAGACAGAGACAAACAGAGACCCAGCACAAAGCTTGCGACAGGTGTCCACTTTTCTGGCTCAATTTTGGTCGGAACTCATCGGAACAACAGCCAACTATTGCCTACTGTTGACTGATGAGCGTGTGTTTTGCATTCGACAAACAAAACCTGTTTCTGTTTCCGGGACGGTGAACCAATCACAGCCTTTTGTTGAGCTTCTCCATTTAACAGTAGGCAATGTTTATCGTTGCAGCCAGTGACTCCCAAACAAAACTGTGACTGCTAAACTTACTTCACTTTTCTAACACAGGAAGCATACAGTGTGCTGGGTCTCTATTTGTCTCTGTTCACAGAGTAATTAGTCATCAGAGTAGTGATCCACATCCGATGAATGGTACCGTGACATCTAGTGACACTGTTGTCAAATGAAAGTCGTCTCTTATTGGTCACTTCTTGATGGAGTTACAGTATTGTTAGACGGGAATCTCCCATTAACACTGCCCTAAGCCACTATTACACTCGTGCAACTAAAATCATTTATGGAGTTTAGGAGTGGGTTTCGGAAGTTTTAGTGCTGTTAACGGTTAATTTTTTTTTGAGATTTTTCACCAGAATCGACTGTTGTCTCGCTTATAGCAAAAGTGTGCAACAGCTCCATTTTCGTGAAATTAAATCACTTGTCAATGGGTTGATTTTTTTAAATCATTGTTTTAATATTTATTCAATTTTTCAACAGTTTTTGCTTATGGAGCAAACCGGAATGACGCAGTTGATAGAGGTCATAAACAATGACAAGGTTGATCTCAAAACAATGTTCGATGGGATCAGGGAACTCAAATCATGCCAAGCTGGCCCCTCCTGATATCTCGGATCACCTATATAACTTTCAATCCGTCTAATATTTTCATTGAAGCCTCAGTTCTCTGTTTGTTTATCGACATCCGTAAGAAATTCATCCGTTTTTCAGATTCGAACTCACGGTCCTTTTTTTTATTATTAATTGGCAATGTGAATTCATTTGTAATATTTTTTGTCGTAAGTTCCTGTTAAATAATATCATAAGTTATTGTTTACTGCTCCAGGTCTACCAATCATTGTTTTTATTCTTCCATCTTAGAAAAAAACTGCCTCTGACTTATCACTCCAATTTCATCTTCCGATAATTACAAGAAAAGTAAGCCAACGCTGCTTCTTTCACATTTGATTTTATTTAATTTTATTCTGTCCACTTTTATCGTTTTTTTTCATCCATGAACTTTTTAGTTAATAAATTTGATATTTCTTTTTTTATTGGCTGTGCTTGCGTCAATTTTTTCTGTTGAATCTGTGTATTCCTATCATATTTTAAGGTGATTGCAGGCGAATATTCCAGATTTCACTTGGATGGATAGCGCCACTGGTCATTTTTGGGAAAGTTGTTTTTTTGGTATTTCAAATTGAAAACAAAAAAAAATACGCAAGATCCAAGAATGTGGGGCGCCTGCATAATTTTTTATGGATTTTTTGAGCCCCAAACGAACAAAATTGGTTGAGAATTAAAGCTGCAATATAGGAAATTCATTTTGTCATAAGCCTAGTTGATTGTGAGTGATACTATACGTCTATCTGCCTCACTCGCACTCATTGAGGCTGATGAAACTTTCCATATTTCATAAATCCCGGCTTTATTTTTAAGCGTTTCAGCTTGAAACTTTCAGAGTATCTTCCTGAAGTATGCTCGTAGGTGCTGACGTTCCTCAAAGTTGTACTCTTAGGGTAAATTCATCAATTTTAGTAAAAACTTATTGGCTTTCTGAATCAACTGAAATAGCTGACAACACTGCCAGTAGTGGCGCCATTTGGGGGAGGGCAGGGGGGACAATGGGGCTATTGCACACTTTTGTTATAAGCGATTTAATAGTCGATTATGGCGTAAAAACCTCAAAAAATCACGATGGTGGCACTAAAAACTTCCAAAATCCACTCCTAAACTCAATAAATGCAGTTATTTGCGCGAGCGTAATGGTGGCCGAAGGCACTAACAATGGGAGATTCCTATCTTAATTTCGTCACTCTTTCTATGCTGACAAGGATGATTCACAGAGTAATTAGTCATCAGAGTGATGATCCACATCCGATGAATGGTACTGCAACACCAAGTGACACCGGTGTCAAATGAAAGTAGTCTCTTATTGGTCACTTCTTGATGGAGTTTCAGAATTGTTAGATGGGAAATTGTTAGAGCCTTCGGCCACCATTACGCTCCCCCAAATAACTGCGTTTATTGAGTTTAGGAGTGGATTTTGGAAGTTTTTAGTTCCGCCATCGTTATTTTTTGAGGTTTTTACGCCATAATCGACTATTAAATCGCTTATAGCAAAAGTGTGCAATAGCCCCATTGCCCCCCAAGGATTTTTAATGTGGCCGAAAATCAAGTCAGAGATTTTTTTGAAGATGCACGGCAAAAAAAACAAAAAAAACAAAACAAAAAAAAAGGGCATCCAAATTTTTGGAGGGCCTCCCCCCTCCCCCCAGATCAAGTCAGAGAGATAGAGAGATTTTTTAAGATGCACGACCGAAAAAAGAAAAGGTCATCCAAATTTTTGGAGGGCCTTGCCCCCCTCCCCCAAGAAAAATCTGAAATGGCGCCCCTGAACGCTGCACTGGGCTCTTGGACGAAGCTTTGGAAGGATGCCTCAGCTTGCACTCAAAGGAAAGATTCCTGTTTGCAGGCAAAGAGCTTGATTCAAAATGGGGGTTTTTCTCCCCCCCACCGATTTTCGTGAAACTTTGTATTTTGATAGTACTTGATAAAAGTAGTCTTTTTTTTCAAATAAAATTTTTCCAAAAATAATTAGGGGGGGAGTTACAGTGTTGCAAAGTCGCACCTTTCAAAAATTCATAACTTTTGCGTAAATCGTCCAATTGAAACGCGATTTTCACCAAAAGATGCGGATTGTAAAGCACTTTCATGCCATCCAAACGGAATTCAATTTCAATAATTTTTGACTTAGTTATCGTCATTTTTGTGATTTTTAGGCCACTCAAAATCTACTTAAAGTGAAATAAAAAAAAAATTGTATTTTTTGATTTTGACCGGGTTGAAATGTGTTATTCTTCTTTGAATTCTGCGTAAAATGAGCCCAAGCAGAATGCTTGTCGATTTTTTGTTCCGGAGTTATGCATTTTTTAGTAAGCGAAAAACGAGTTTTTTAGGGTGCCCACGAGCGTTCGAGAGAGAGGCTCAAGTCAAATAAATGGAAACGGTATTTTTTTTATTTTGATCAAAATAAAATATGTTATTCCCACTTAAATTCTGCGTAAAATGAGCCCAAGCAGAATGTGGGGCGATTTTTTGCTGCGGAGCTATGCGCGTTTTAGTAAACGAAAGTCGAGTGGTTGAGGCTACCCGGGCAACCCACGTCTTTGAGCCTCTCCATAGAACGCTCGACTTTCGTTTACTAAAACGCGCATAGCTCCGCAGCAAAAAATCGCCCCACATTCTGCTTGGGCTCATTTTACGCAGAATTTAAGTGGGAATAACATATTTTAATTTGATCAAAATAAAAAAATACCGTTTCCATTTATTTGACTTGAGCCTCTCTCTCGAACGCTCATGGGCACCCTAAAAAACTCGTTTTTCGCTCACTAAAAAATGCATAACTCCGGAACAAAAAATCGACCTGCATTCTGCTTGGGCTCATTTTACGCAGAATTTAAAGAAGAATAACATATTTCAACCCGGTCAAAATCAAAAAATACCATTTTTGTTATTTCACTTTAAGTAGATTTTGAGTGGCCTAAAAATCACAAAAATGACGATAACCAAGTCAAAAATTATTGAAATTGAATTCCGTTTAGATGGCATGAAAGTGCTTTACAATCCGCATCTTTTGGTGAAAACCGCGTTTCAATTGGATGATTTACGCGAAATCGGTCCGTTTCCAAATTATTCCCGTAAGCGACTGCGAGTGCAAGAGAGAGACCTCTCGCGTTTCAAGGTTTCTCTCTCGCACTCATTGCGTCTTATGGCGGTTCGGTCCGTTTCCAAATTATTCCCGTAAGCGACTGCGAGTGCGAGAGAGAGACGTCTCGCGTTTCATGGTTTCTCTCTCGCACTCATTGCGTCTTATGGCGGTTCAGTCCGTTTCCCAAAGTGTTCCCGTAAGCGACTGCGAGTGCGAGAGAGACACCTCTCGCGTTTCAAGGTTTCTCTCTCGCACTCATTGCGTCTTATGGCGGTTCAGTCCGTTTCCAAATTATTCCCGTAAGCGACTGCGAGTGCGAGAGAGAGACGTCTCGCGTTTCAAGGTTTCTCTCTCGCACTCATTGCGTCTTATGGCGGTTCGGTCCGTTTCCCAAAGTGTACCCGTAAGCGACTGCGAGTGCGAGAGAGACACCTCTCGCGTTTCAAGGTTTCTCTCTCGCACTCATTGCGTCTTATGGCGGTTCGGTCCGTTTCCAAATTATTCCCGTAAGCGACTGCGAGTGCGAGAGAGAGACCTCTCGCGTTTTAAGGTTTCTCTCTCGCACTCATTGCGTCTTATGGCGGTTCGGTCCGTTTCCCAAAGTGTTCCCGTAAGCGACTGCGAGTGCGAGAGAGAGACCTCTCGCGTTTCAAGGTTTCTCTCTCGCACTTATTGCGTCTTATGGCGGTTCGGTCCGTTTCCAAAGTGTTCCCGTAAGCGACTGCGAGTGCGAGAGAGAGACCTCTCGCGTTTCAAGGTTTCTCTCTCGCACTCATTGCGTCTTATGGCGGTTCGGTCCGTTTCCAAATTATTCCCGTAAGCGACTGCGAGTGCGAGAGAGAGACCTCTCGCGTTTTAAGGTTTCTCTCTCGCACTCATTGCGTCTTATGGCGGTTCGGTCCGTTTCCCAAAGTGTTCCCGTAAGCGACTGCGAGTGCGAGAGAGAGACCTCTCGCGTTTCAAGGTTTCTCTCTCGCACTTATTGCGTCTTATGGCGGTTCGGTCCGTTTCCAAAGTGTTCCCGTAAGCGACTGCGAGTGCGAGAGAGAGACCTCTCGCGTTTCAAGGTTTCTCTCTCGCACTCATTGCGTCTTATGGCGGTTCGTTCCGTTTCCAAATTATTCCCGTAAGCGAATGCGAGTGCGAGAGAGAGAGACCTCTCTCGTTTCAAGGTTTCTCTCTCGCACTCATTGCGTCTTATGGCGGTTCGGTCCGTTTCCCATAATATTCCCGTAAGCGACTGCGAGTGCGAGAGAGAGACCTCTCGCGTTTCAAGGTTTCTCTCTCGCACTCATTGCGTCTTATGGCGGTTCGGTCCGTTTCCCAAAGTGTTCCCGTAAGCGACTGCGAGTGCAAGAGAGAGACCACTCGCGTTTCAAGGTTTCTCTCTCGCACTCATTGCGTCTTATGGCGGTTCGGTCCGTTTCCCAAAGTGTTCCCGTAAGCGACTGCGAGTGCGAGAGAGACACCTCTCGCGTTTCAAGGTTTCTCTCTCGCACTCATTGCGTCTTATGGCGGTTCGGTCCGTTTCCAAATTATTCCCGTAAGCGACTGCGAGTGCGAGAGAGAGACCTCTCGCGTTTTAAGGTTTCTCTCTCGCACTCATTGCGTCTTATGGCGGTTCGGTCCGTTTCCCAAAGTGTTCCCGTAAGCGACTGCGAGTGCAAGAGAGAGACCTCTCGCGTTTCAAGGTTTCTCTCTCGCACTCATTGCGTCTTATGGCGGTTCGGTCCGTTTCCCATAATATTCCCGGAAGCGACTGCGAGTGCGAGAGAGAGACCTCTCGCGTTTCAAGGTTTCTCACTCGCACTCATTGCGTCTTATGGCGGTTCGGTCCGTTTCCAAATTATTCCCGTAAGCGACTGCGAGTGCGAGAGAGAGACCTCTCGCGTTTTAAGGTTTCTCTCTCGCACTCATTGCGTCTTATGGCGGTTCGGTCCGTTTCCCACATCATTCCCGTAAGCGACTGCGAGTGTGAGAGAGAAACCTCTCCCGTTTCAAGGTTTCTCTCTCGCACTCATTGCGTCTTATGGCGGTTCGGTCCGTTTCCCATAATATTCCCGGAAGCGACTGCGAGTGCGAGAGAGAGACCTCTCGCGTTTCAAGGTTTCTCACTCGCACTCATTGCGTCTTATGGCGGTTCGGTCCGTTTCCAAATTATTCCCGTAAGCGACTGCGAGTGCGAGAGAGAGACCTCTCGCGTTTCAAGGTTTCTCTCTCGCACTCATTGCGTCTTATGGCGGTTCGGTCCGTTTCCCATAATATTCCCGTAAGCGACTGCGAGTGCGAGAGAGAGACCTCTCGCGTTTCAAGGTTTCTCTCTCGCACTCATTGCGTCTTATGGCGGTTCGGTCCCTTTCCCAAAGTGTTCCCGTAAGCGACTGCGAGTGCGAGAGAGAGACCTCTCGCGTTTTAAGGTTTCTCTCTCGCACTCATTGCGTCTTATGGCGGTTCGGTCCGTTTCCCATAATATTCCCGTAAGCGACTGCGAGTGCGAGAGAGAGACCTCTCGCCTTTCAAGGTTTCTCTCTCGCACTCATTGCGTCTTATGGCGGTTCGGTCCGTTTCCCATAATATTCCCGTAAGCGACTGCGAGTGCGAGAGAGAGACCTCTCGCGTTTCAAGGTTTCTCTCTCGCACTCATTGCGTCTTATGGCGGTTCGGTCCGTTTCCCAAAGTGTTCCCGTAAGCGACTGCGAGTGCGAGAGAGAGACCTCTCGCGTTTCAAGGTTTCTCTCTCGCACTTATTGCGTCTTATGGCGGTTCGGTCCGTTTCCCAAAGTGTTCCCGTAAGCGACTGCGAGAGCGAGAGAGAGACCTCTCGCGTTTCAAGGTTTCTCTCTCGCACTCATTGCGTCTTATGGCGGTTCGGTCCGTTTCCAAAGTGTTCCCGTAAGCGACTGCGAGTGCGAGAGAGAGACCTCTCGCGTTTCAAGGTTTCTCTCTCGCACTCATTGCGTCTTATGGCGGTTCGGTCCGTTTCCAAATTATTCCCGTAAGCGAATGCGAGTGCGAGAGAGAGAGACCTCTCGCGTTTCAAGGTTTCTCTTTCGCACTCATTGCGTCTTTTGGCGGTTCGGTCCGTTTCCCATAATATTCCCGTAAGCGACTGCGAGTGCGAGAGAGAGACCTCTCGCGTTTCAAGGTTTCTCTCTCGCACTCATTGCGTCTTATGGCGGTTCGGTCCGTTTCCCATAATATTCCCGTAAGCGACTGCGAGTGCGAGAGAGAAACCTCTCGCGTTTCAAGGTTTCTCACTCGCACTCATTGCGTCTTATGGCGGTTCGGTCCGTTTCCAAATTATTCCCGTAAGCGACTGCGAGTGCGAGAGAGAGACCTCTCGCGTTTCAAGGTTTCTCTCTCGCACTCATTGCGTCTTATGGCGGTTCGGTCCGTTTCCCCAAAATGTTCCCGTAAGCGACTGCGAGTGCGAGAGAGAGACCTCTCGCGTTTCAAGGTTTCTCTCTCGCACTCATTGCGTCTTATGGCGGTTCGGTCCGTTTCCCAAATATTCCCGTAAGCGACTGCGAGTGCGAGAGAGAGACCTCTCGCGTTTCAAGGTTTCTCTCTCGCACTCATTGCGTCTTATGGCGGTTCGGTCCGTTTCCCAAATGTTCCCGTAAGCGACTGCGAGTGCGAGAGAGAGACCTCTCGCGTTTCAAGGTTTCTCTCTCGCACTCATTGCGTCTTATGGCGGTTCGGTCCGTTTCCAAATTCCCGTAAGCGACTGCGAGTGCGAGAGAGAGACCTCTCGCGTTTCAAGGTTTCTCTCTCGCACTCATTGCGTCTTATGGCGGTTCGGTCCGTTTCCCATAATATTCCCGTAAGCGACTGCGAGTGCGAGAGAGAGACCTCTCGCGTTTCAAGGTTTCTCTCTCGCACTCATTGCGTCTTATGGCGGTTCGGTCCGTTTCCATAATATTCCCGTAAGCGACTGCGAGTGCGAGAGAGAAACCTCTCGCGTTTCAAGGTTTCTCTCTCGCACTCATTGCGTCTTATGGCGGTTCGGTCCGTTTCCAAATATTCCCGTAAGCGACTGCGATTGTGAGAGAGAGACCTCTCGCGTTTCAAGGTTTCTCTCTCGCACTCATTGCGTCTTATGGCGGTTCGGTCCGTTTCCCATAATTTCCCGTAAGCGACTGCGAGTGCGAGAGAGAGACCTCTCGCGTTTCAAGGTTTCTCTCTCGCACTCATTGCGTCTTATGGCGGTTCGGTCCGTTTCCAAATTATTCCCGTAAGCGACTGCGAGTGCGAGAGAGAACCTCTCGCGTTTCAAGGTTTCTCTCTCGCACTCATTGCGTCTTATGGCGGTTCGGTCCGTTTCCCAAAGTGTTCCCGTAAGCGACTGCGAGTGCGAGAGAGAGACCTCTCGCGTTTTAAGGTTTCTCTCTCGCACTCATTGCGTCTTATGGCGGTTCGGTCCGTTTCCCAAAGTGTTTCCGTAAGCGACTGCGAGTGCGAGAGAGAGACCTCTACATCATGTTGTGAGTGTTACAGCATGGCTGGCCTCAGAACTTTCAGTTTGTCTGAAGGCACAGAATGTATTTTGTTCACTCATAATGCAAGTACCTACTCTTCACTTTTGGGTCTCCTAGCTGCGAATGTTTCGATCCTAGCGGTCAATTTTCCAGCGCCAATTTTTCGAATCGAGCGCTGAAAAACAAATTTTGATGCCACTGATGGCACTGTTGCGCCAAATGTTCGCACCATTCAACGGCTGCAGATCAAACCAAACCGTCATTATTTTACGGCTTGCTGGCGTGGTGGTGATTTCGTTTTCGATCAAATTTACCGGGATTTATGATATCAATCAAGTAAGATCTGTGTCATCCCCTTTTTTTAAGTGATTAATGAGTTTTCTTCATCATGGGCGCGTTCTTGGGCACTCCAGTTACCGAGAAGATATCCGAGAATGCGGAAAATGGTGACTTAATTTGTGGCGGCAGTTCCATGCAAGGATGGCGATCGACTCAAGAAGTAAGCATTATAACGCCTACTTCTTAACTTAACCTTTTTCGAAATCTGAGTATTTTTCAAAAATAATTTCTTTCCCGTTGACACTCATCAATTTATTCGCCGACTCCTCGAATTATTTATACCTCGTTTCTCCACTTACCCTCTCTCCAAGTCAGCCTGTTTGGGAGTTCTGAATGCCTCTCCATACATAACTCACAGTTAATTAGATATGCATCAGAGCCAGCAATATTTCTAACATCAACTTACCAGTAGATAAACCAAATTTTCCGCAATCCCAATCATCATAACCTCTTCTCACCCTTCTTCGTCCACACTGCGCTTTTTTTTTTGTTGATTCTTCGGAAACATAAATTACCATCAGATTCGTGTTGAAACATGCTCTACACCAGCTCTTCTCTTTGTTCGATCTTATTTTACTCCCATGCTGTGGTTGTTGTTAGCTAAGTTCAGCTCAACATCTTTGTATTCAATTCTGTCCCAGACTCGATGCTTTTCTCTAACCGTAAATTGCGGTTTTACTTGCGGTAGTGAAGAATTTTGAGTTTTCCCGCCTTTTTATTGCCTTATCACCGGAGGAACTATACTATCATTCACATCATGGCACTTAATTCAATAATGTAAACCTTCAAATCTCCTCACCTATGCAGTCTCATTGAGACTATAAATGAAAATCTGAATGGTTTTCCTTCCACTTGTGTTAGAGCAAATACATTATTGAGTATTCGGTTTGAACAGTGAGCTCTGAGGTATGGAAAACGTTTTAGAACTTGTTGGTAGCAGTTCCTTATCTAAAAGTGCAGACTTTCTAATAAATTGTTCTCTGCTGGTGTGCTCTGGAAGTAAGATAAGCTGCTTATCAGGACCTGATCCTCTAAACCAGCTCACCACTTAATCTTTGTCTAGTTCTTTAACTCACACTTAGAGGCTTATCCTGGAACTTGTCTTCCACTGTCTCATCCTGTTTGAACGCAAGCTTTTAAAGAGAACAGAGATTAGGGCTGAAGTTAAGTGACGCTCTATCCATGTCTAACAAATGTCCAAATACAGTCGAAGAGAGAGAAAGAGGATTTCCTGGACTCCAATGTGTCGGACATCCGTTAATCAGTGCACTAATAGCCACTGTCAACAGAATCTCTAGTCTCTATATTTGCCAAGTAAAACTATCGCTACCGTTGTTTGATTCAGTTTTTGAATCAGATTGAGCAAGTTTACTGTTTTGTGTAGTGTTTTTATCAATGGTTAGAAATATTCCCAGAGCAGGACCACTTTGAGTATCGGGCTCTGACAAGTCGTGGTGTGTGCTTCCTTCCTAACTGTTGCTAATCAACCGCTCACTGATGCGTTTTGATGCGGTTCGGGAGCAGGCACCGCTACTTGTCCGAACCCGATACTCAAAATGGTCCTGCTCTAGCAATGTTGCTTATGTTCATAAGTTTACGTTTGGGCTTAATCCAATTTTTTTTTTGTTTTTCTTTTTTAAACCTTTGGTCTTCTTCTATAGAGATGTTTTAGTCAAGGGAAAATATCAATCTGCTTGTCTCGAAAAACCAAAATTTATAGAGGAAATAGAAATTTTCAAAGAATTTGAATTATGGACTGCGGGTGCGTAAAAATTAGGGACAGTGAGCAAAAGATGCAAGATCAAATTTGTTCATTATTAACAATTCAATTTTGCTGTTACTTTTCGAACCCTATTTATAAACAGTTGAAGACAATATTTTAATAATTTTTAGAGAAACAAATTGAAAGCGGGCCTTAACACCCTCTTAAGCGAAAGTAAAATCCCCTGTGGGAATTTAAAAATCTCTAGTTTTGGGTATCGGTGAGCACAGAGGCTCAACTCACCAACCAACCAACTGCTCATTGATGCGTTTTGACGTATATTGGAAACAAGCAAACACTTGTCTCTAAATGCGTAAGTTTTTGGTACTTGTCCCTTGTGACCTAAGATAGGAATAAAGAGTTTTTTTGTTCTTTGTAGAAATATGGTTAGTTGATAAAATGCTCCTTACGAAAAGTTTGGTTCCTTCTGACCTAAGCTAGAACACCTCTTTCATGAATAAGTGAGACAATCTCCAAACTCACTCGCACACGTAGTACATAGTATTTTCATAAGACGTGTTTGAAACAAGACCCTTAAACTCCTGCAAGTGAGTTTTGAGACTATCTCATTTATTAATGAAATGGGTGTTCTCGCTTAGGTCAGAAGGAACCAAACTTGTTGTAAGGAGCTTTTTATCAGCTAATTACAGTTCTACAAAGAACAAATAAATCCTTTATTCTTATCTTAGGTCACAAGGGACAAGCACCTACACGGAGAAAAACGTATGTCGATGAAGCACACAGAGTATGGTGAATTTGCAGCTGCTGGGCTGAGTATGTCTTCTAACAGCATATTTTATGTGCTTGAACGACATACTCTATGTTTTTGAACGACATACATATGTGCTTAAAAGACATACTCTTTGTCTTTAAAACTCATACTCGCCCCAGTAGCTGCAAATTCGACATACTTTATGTGCTTCATCAACATACCTTTTCCTCCATGTAGAACTTACGCATTCAGAGTGACGATGCTGTTTTCTGCAATGCATCAAAATGCATCCGTAAGTAGTTTTTTAGCGACAAGTTGAAATTCTCTGTGCTAACCAACCGCTCACCTATGCGTTTTGATGCATGCTGGAACAAGCACCACTACTAGTCAGAACCTGATACTCAAATTCGAGAGCTTAACGATACCCAAAACTAGTGATTTTAAATTCCTACTGGGGTCTATACTTTCAATCAAGTGGGTGTTAAAGCCTGCTTTTAATTTGTTTCCCTGGATTCTGTTAAACTTATGTTTTTAACTGTTTCTTAGCATAGAGTTTTGGGAAGTAATGGCAAAATGGAATTGAGAATAAGACTGAATTTGGTCTAGCACCATTTACTCACCGTCCCTGATTTCTGCACTCACCGTCCCTGATTTCTGCACTCACCGTCCCTGATTTCTCTGCATCCGCTCTCTGTAATTCAAATTCTGTAGAAATTTCTATCTCTTATTGTAAGAAAAATTAAAAAACCAATAACTTTTGGTTTTCAAAGATAAGCAGATGGATATTATCCTGTGACTTAAATACCTAAACAATAGAACACCAAAGGTTTAAAAAATAAGGGGGGGGCAAGGTGTTGAAGACTAAGGAAAAAATTGGAATATTCCCAATCATAAATTTACACAGCTGGCAATATTCCAGGGACCAAATAATGTTAGGTCCCGAGCAATGAATTGCGTGTATCTTGCGTGCGGTTTTGACCAATCAGAGAGCTTACGCACGGTCGCATGACCGTGCGTAAGTTACTCTCGGGACCGAACATTATTTGGTCCCTGACCATTAAGGTGATTCCAGGCGAAACTTTTCCAGATTTCAATCTGATGGATGGCGCCACTAGTCGCTTTTCGGAAAAGCCGTATTTTTGGCGTTTTAGTCTGAAACCATAAAAAAAATGCAAAATCCAGTAACGTCAGCACCTGCAAAATTTATTTATGGATTTTTTGAGCCCTTGACAAGCAAAATTGGTTTAGAATTGAAGCCGTAAGTTATGAAATTCATTTTGCCACAAGCTTAGTGAGTGAGAGTGAGTGCGAGTGATATTATGTCTATCCGCCTCACTTGCACTCATTGTTGCTAATGGGAATTTTCGTTTTTCATAATATCTGGCTTTATTTTTGAGTGTCTCAGCTTGAAACTTTCGGGATATCTTCCTAAAGTATGTTCGCAGGTGCTGACGTTCCATAAACTTGTGTCATTAGTGTAAATTCGTCAATTTTAGCCAACTGTTGACTTTTTGAGCAGTGCGGCGTGGTGTCGATGGTTGGAACTAATCGACCCTAGAATCATCTTAAAAAACATTACCGGAAACAGCATACTTGCTTGCTTTGACTCAAAAACTGATTTAAACCAAGGTAACAATAAGTTTACTCTGCAAGTATTGAGACTTGAGATTGCGTTGATGGTGGCCTTTGGTGCACCTATTAACTGATGCCTGACAAACGGGAATCCAGAAAATCGTATTTCTCTCTTTTCACCTGTTTGTGGACGTTTGTTAGAAACAGAGAGAGCAAGGCCCAAGGGGTCACTTGGGTCATCTCTTGTGTTTGTTGAAAGATGAACTTCATCGTCATAAAAAAAAAAAAAACTTTTGAATCTGATCGCCTGAATTTGGTTACCAGTAGAAACCGCTGCCAGGATGCACAACAATAAACAGCTGAATCATAAACCTTGAGTGAAGTCCTGATCGAAGTTCAAATTTTATCTTTTATACAAGATGCAGCTTGTTTTAGAAGTGAAGGCAGAGCCTGACCACTAATGCATGGATGCATAATGGACTCATAATGCATAGATGTTATTTACTGAAAATTAATTTGAGTTTTTGGATTTTCAATTAAGAACGCTTAGAAACTAAAACGTGAAAGACTCAGGCAAGTTTTGTTTTGATTTGAAGGAATGAAAAATGGAAATTTGTCAAAGATTATTGGCCGGGCTCCACCTACACTTCTATGCATTCTGTGGACCTCTGAATGCTCTTTTCGATCCCTGAGTCACTTAAGTATAAATCTGCCGTTCGTATTGAAATATCGGCTGAAAAGATACTCCAGTATGTGAGACGGCAGGATTTTCTACCCTCCCATTCTACTCGAATTTGACAAAAAGGAGCTTTTGACAAAAAATTAAAAAATGTTGGAACGAGAACACCAAATTTCATGATTACTCCGTTTTAAATAATGAAATGTACTATAATTTAAATGTTTGTGTGTGTGTGTATATCAATGTAATATAGACTAAATGATATTTATTTTTTCATTTGCAGGATGCTCACAATTGCATTTTGGATTTTGATGAGAAGACATCTTTATTCGCTGTTTATGATGGACACGGTGGAGCAGATGTGGCTATCTACAGTGCTTTACATCTCCCCAATGCGATCAAGCAAACTGAAAGTTATATCAAAGGAGACTATGCACAGGCTTTAAAAGATGCTTTCCTTGAGTTTGATTCAACTTTGATCACAGAAAAAGTTGTGAAAGAACTGGAAAAAATTGCACAAAAACATAATGGTGAAGCTGAAGGTAATGTTTGGTTGTTTTCATACTGTGCGGACTTTGAATAAAAGATTATAAAAATAAAAATAAAAAAAAATCTAAATGAAAAAAAAAAAAAAAAGAATGTTGCTTTCCGAGGGACCAGTCACAAAGTGACAGAATAAAGACTTTGAATTATTTGAATTGGTATAAAAATAAAAAAAGGAAGTTAAAAATACGTGGGTTTGGTTGTATGATAATATATCGATTATCGAATGGTTTAGGAAAGAGAGTAAAGGTTCAGGAACTCAGATTGATTATATTGGCTCAAATCCCCCCTGATTTCTCGTATAGATCAACCTGAGAGGAAAAGGAAGGAAAGAATTTAAATAATTATAAAAAAATGATTAATACGCGACGCGAGTTATATGAAAAAGTTTACTTGATTATTATTAGAGATTTTAGGGATCCTGGTGTCAAAGTTGACCCGGCTTACGCATTACAGCGTGCGACCAGAAGGGCCAATAAACAATATGAAAAAAAGAGTGTCATCCGAGTGCCAAGGTGCATCGGCTGCCGCGATTATTGCGGGAAACCAGGAAGTGGTCGAAAAGAATAAAAATATAAGTAATAATAAAAAAAGACGGGAATTTAGATTTATGAAGAAAAAGGTCCAACTTCAAAGAAGCGGCAAACGCTCAGATACGTGGAGCCATGAAAACGGCTGTTTTAAATACAAACGCCGTTGACGTTGATGAGTAAAAAGAGAGGCACCATTCGCTTCTTGTAAGTACAGTTAGCTAGTTGTTAGATAGCGCCACATCCACAGATCTCGAATGAATCGAGTGAGAGAGAGAGAGACTTCGTTTGTTTCAGAAATAGTTCTTGCAAACGTTGTTAGATAGCGCCACAACCGGAGAGCTTCGAATTGGCGGGAGAATCCTACTTCGTCCACGGCCTTGAGATTGAGATGATTGGATACTGGTAATTAATTGCACTGACTAAGAGTTCTGAAAAGAACTTGCAATTAATTCCAGGTAAAGATGAATCCGTGTCCAGAAGTCCAGAGAGTTGATTGGCTGCTTCGGTTGGCGTGTGCGCCAAGAATGACAAATTATTCTAGGAAACCCGCGGTATTTATACAAGTTTGCGATATTTGGCAACGCAGAAAAACGCGGGAAACTGCAGAAGTGTAGTGAAGCGCTGTGATTGGCTGTTGCAGACTGGATGCCGTGTGTCAGAGGATGCGAATATTTTCTTTGAATCATTAATTGAAATTAATTAATAAGTCAAAACTATTGATTTGGAAAAATTTATAAAATTATGGAGAATACGAAAATATTTTTGTTAGAATTTTAGATGATTGCTGGAATTAAATATAACCGATAAAAGTGAATGGTGCTGTTTGCGGTTTTGGCGCCAAATCTGGTGCGCGGAGTGAAGAGACGTGACCTTGAGTGTTGAGACTTGAATTTGTCGTGATTGACATTAAAAATTAGTTTTGAGTATTAAAATAAGATGAATGTATCAAAAAATCATACGAAATTCTCTGAATACGTGGATATAATTGGAATAATTTTAGGTTGATTAGAATATTAATTATGAGAAGAATTAAATTGATGATTGAATGAGTCCAGTGTGATCTGGAATGGAGAGCGCTGATTGGCGCGTTTTCACGGGTGTCTTTCGCCAGTCGAGATTTTCGCTCGTACAGCAATCGCGGCCTCTGATTGGCGCGTTTTGACGAGTTGTCGATTCGGAATTATTTAGGTGACTTTTTTGATGTTTGATGATTTTAGAGTCCCAAACACATACCCCCCCCCCCATTTCTTTCATCAGAAAAACTCAGAAGTGGTTATCCTGAAACTATGCTAAGCGAATTATTTGTCAATTCTGGTGTGAAAACCTCCAAAAATAATGATGGTAGCACTTAAAGCTTCCGAAATCCACTCCTTAACTCAATAAGCACTTTTATTTGTGCGAGTGTAATTGTGGCAGAGGGCAGTAATATTGGGAGATCCCTATCATAATTTCGCCACTCTCTCTCTGCTGACAAGGATGATTCACAGAGTAACTAGTCATCAGAGTAGTGATCCACTTACAATGAATGGTACCGTGACATCTAGTGACGCTGTTGTCAAATGAAAGTCGTCACTTATTGATCACTTCTTGGTGGAGTTGCAGTATTGTTAGATGGGAATCTCCCATTATCAATGCCCTAAGCCACCATTTTTGAGGTTTTTTACCAGAATTAACTATTGTCTCGCTTATAGAAAGATGACGTGGGCTCTTGATAAGAAAAATATTGTTGTCTCTAAAGCAGCGTGGCCTAGGGTCCGCTCATTTACTTTAATGATAAACCGATCGTTAAGACTGTCTATGAGTGATGCTATCGGTCCAACTTTGTAAAACTTGGCTGTTGGTATGGTAACCATTGTTAAAGTGCCCGTTATTTAAAGGGTATTCATTGAATGGTTTTAAAATACAGGCACTTTAAAGATGGTCACTGAAGCAACAGCCAAGTTTTAAAATTTTGGACCAATAGCATCTCTCGAAGACAGTTTGAACCATAGGTTTATCAATAATATAAATGATCAATCCCTAGATTTGAGATTAAAATCTGTTTGTACTTCACATTGATTCTTATGAGAAAACAACATACATCGGCTACATGGTATAAACAAATGCTTTTGAGTTAGGCAAACTCATCAGCTGAGGTAAAAAAGCCAATTAAAAAGAAAAAAAAGAAAAGAAAAAAAATCATTTAAATTTACTACTACTTTCATATTTTTTAATATTATTTTTTTTTTCCTTTTATTTGGCTTTTTTACCTCAGCTGATGAATTTGCCGAACTCAAAAGCATTTGTTTATTGATTCTTATGGGAAATGTTTTTGCTATTTTTTTTCGCTTCGATAATGTGAACTTTTTATTTATTTATTTTTTTTTTAAATCTCAAGGGCTGAGCTAAGCTGATGAGGTTTTTTTTTTTTTATTTCCCTTTTTGTATTCTCAGTCCAGTCGTTCGCTTTGAAATACAAGCATAACGAACGAAGGTTTGGGCGGCTGGACTTTACTACTACTACTACTTTTTTTTTTTTTTTTTCAAATTCTTCATCCCTATAATGTGCAATGAGTTAAAGAGCTTGATTCAAAATGGGGGTTTTTCTCCCCCCCACCGATTTTCCTGAAACTTTGTATTTTGATAGTACTTGATAAAAGTAGTCTTTTTTTTTCAAATAAAATTTTTCCAAAAATTATTAGGGGGGGAGTTACAGTGTTGCAAAGTCGCACCTTTCAAAAATTCATAACTTTCGCGTAAATCATCCGATTGAAACGCGGTTTTCACCAAAAGATGCGGATTGTAAAGCACTTTCATGCAATCTAAACGGAATTCAATTTCAATAATTTTTGACTTAGTTATCATCATTTTTGTGATTTTTAGGCCACTCAAAATCTACTTAAAGTGAAATAAAAAAAAATGGTATTTTTTGATTTTGACCGGGTTAAAATATGTTATTTCTCTTTAAATTCTGCGTAAAATGAGCCCAAGCAGAATGCAGGGCAATTTTTTGTTCCGGAGTTATGCATTTTTTAGTAAGCGAAAAACGAGTTTTTTAGGGTCCCCATGAGCGTTCGAGAGAGAGGCTCAAGTCAAATAAATGGAAGCGGTATTTTTTGATTTTGATCAAATTTTAACATGTTATTCCTACTTAAATTCTGCGTAAAATGAGCCCAAGCAGAATGTGGGGCGATTTTTTGCTGCGGAGCTATGCGCGTTTTAGTAAACGAAAGTCGAGTGGTTGAGGCTACCCGGGCTACCCACGTCTTTGAGCCTCTCCATAGAACGCTCGACTTTCGCTTACTAAAACGCGCATAGCTCCGCAACAAAAAATCGCCCCACATTCTGCTTGGGCTCATTTTACGCAGAATTTTAGTAGGAATAACATATTTCAATTTGATCAAAATTAAAAACTACCGTTTCCATTTATTTGACTTGAGCCTCTCTCTCGAACGCTCATGGGGACCCTAAAAAACTCGTTTTTCGCTTACTAAAAAATGCATAACTCCGGAACAAAAAATCGCCCTGCATTCTGCTTGGGCTCATTTTACGCAGAATTTAAAGAGGAATAACATATTTCAACCCGGTCAAAATCAAAAAATACCATTTTTTTTTATTTCACTTTAAGTAGATTTTGAGTGGCCTAAAAATCACAAAAATTACGATAACTAAGTCAAAAATTATTGAAATTGAATTCCGTTTAGATTGCATGAAAGTGCTTTACAATCCGCATCTTTTGGTGAAAACCGCGTTTCAATCGGATGATTTACGCGAAAGTTATGAATTTTTGAAAGGTGCGACTTTGCAACACTGTAACTCCCCCCCTAATTATTTTTGGAAAAATTTTATTTGAAAAAAAAGACTACTTTTATCAAGTACTATCAAAATACAAAGTTTCAGGAAAATCGGTGGGGGGGAGAAAAACCCCCATTTTGAATCAAGCTCTTTTCGTCTTAATTTATTGATAACAGAGAAAGTTGTGATTTCTACTTTTCTAAATTCAGACGCACGCTCCTTTGAGCCATTTTTCTGAAAAAACTAAAAAATTGATTTGATATAAAAGTATTCAGACTTCAGAATCATGAACTGTTGAAATTAGTTTCGTGAAATGTGGGAAGAAACTTGTCCACCGAGTTTCTTGCAAATCTGAGACTGTGAGTTGCATTTTGATTTCTTATGGGTGATTTGTCATGGAATCATGGGCAGACACAGCGGTGCAAAATGTTCCAAAACTTCGGAAGTTTCTCGCGATACATGACTTATTTCCTCACAGGATTTTAAAAAATTTCCTCACAAAAATTCGAAAGTGATGACTTTTTTTTTGCTTATTTTAACATTTCAACACCGTATGTTTGCAAAATGACCGATATTTTCCCCACTTTTTACACTATTTTCCTGGGAAATCCTTATTGCCATTATTTGAAAAAAAAAAAATGGACAAATTTCCTCACTTTCATGCGATCCGCAGATTGCTAGATCGGGCACATTTTGCACCCCTAGGCGGATACTGGCATTTATCTGTCTCTCTCTCCATCCATTTGAACTCATGTGTTAGAAAGGATATCTAAGGGGGCCAGCTTGTGACTTAAGCCCCTATCTTCATCCTTTTCTAATGCTTGCATTAAAATGGGAGGAGAGAGAAAGACAGACAAACTCCTGTATCCGCTCATGCATGAAATGACCCACTCGCTAACACCAGACATAGAGTTAAAGAAAGACATAACTTTGAACTAAAACGATAGAAATAAGAAGCTTTAGCCCTGATTGTTGTCGTTGATATGTTTAGAGGAAGAAGAAACTCAAGAAGACGAAGACGACGAGTGTGTGAATAATTTGTACGAAGAGGCTACCATGCCCATCGCAGACGTCATCGCACGATACAAAAATCCAAGCCTATCAGCGAAATTACCCTCATCACCGTTCCTTCGAGCCAAGAAAGGCGAAAGTGACGCTGGAGCATCTTCATCCTCATCCTCGTTTGAAGCTCCGGGATGTAGTAGTAGTAGTAGCGTATCTAATTCAGGTGAGAAAATATTACCGCTTGGCATGAATGGGTTAACCCATTGACATGGATTGACGAGTCTCACTCGTCCAGTTACTAAGCAATCTATAACGTTGTTCTCAGTTTCCTGAGAGATAGCGCCACGGGCATCGATCATGAGGTACTTAGAGACACGGTGGCCAACATTTTACAGTTTTTTCTTTCTTCTTACGTTGGTAGAACTGATATTAGCTGTGAGAACTTAACTTCAAAATTTGCTTGAATTCTGTAAACAAATGCAAGCGCTTTTGTCTCTGTTACAAATTTTATGTTTAAATCTTATTCTCAAAAAAAAAAATCAAAAAATTTAAAAGGAAAATACAAAAAATCTCAAAAATTGGCAAGGGAATGATAAGAAACTGAAAATAACATTTAATACTTGAATGGGCGTTTTACCCAAAGATTACTTATACTTATAGATATGGCATTAGCCATCTCGCCCGTGTTAAGTGAAAAATGGATAAAACGCCGGCCGTGATACAACCGGGCATACAGAGGGGATCATAAAGATTACAGAATTCTGGTTCGAGAAAATTACGTTTCCCTCTTTTCCTGTGTTTGTTTGCGGAACTAGAACAAACACGGAACGTGGAACATGGAACAGTTTTGTAACAGACAAACATGGAAAATGTAATCTTTTCTCTGTAATCTTTATGATCCCCTCTGTATGCCCGGTTGTATCACGGCCGGAAGACTCCGGCCAAGTATGTATGTATAAGTAATCTATGGTTTTAACTTTTACCCAAAAATTTGTTAGCATTTTCTTCAAAAGTCAAATAAAAAAATAATGGGGAAAAAAAATTACATAAATGGGCAGGGAAACTGTTGGGAACTAAAAAAGTGGATCTAATTTTAAGCGGCTAAAATTAATTCACATGTTAATAAATTAATGTGTATTAAACGATGATACAGGTGTATCAAGGTTTTGACCCTCCATATTGCTGTAGCTGTGGTAGTGCCCATTAATTTTTTAACAGTGCACAAAAAAAAAGGGAAAAAAATCAAGTTTGTCATTGTTTTTTAAAATTTGAGTCGCATTGTACTATTAGCCCCATGGAAATTCATGACCATTTTTATGGTACTATTGCCAAACAATTAAAATTATATCCCCTAGATTCTTCTTGGCATTATTATGATACCATGTTTTTATTTAGGCTTCTTAATATTTTTATTGGTTCTCCTATTCTTCTTAGTTCCATAAATATCCATGTTCCTTCTAGATTTCTTCGAAATTTAAATCATATGAAGCGTTGAAATATATAATGAGGTATGCGCCATCAGTTGTTGCAAAGATTGTGCATCTTCTCCTTCATTATCTAAAATACTGAGTGTGTTTACCAAAGCTGGTGTGAAAAATTGTTCATCAAAGTAGAAATTTAATGTAAAAATTTTGTTTCACTGGAGGTCATGGGTAATCTGTTTGACGAAAAAACAACTGCACAATCTTTGCAACGTTTAATGGCGCTTACTTCGTTATTTATTTCAACGCTTCATATATTCGTTATCCTTCCATCACTTAACACTTTTAGGCATAGATCGATTATTCCCAGAATTTCTGGTCTTGCTAATAATTGCTCAGAGTGGATTACATTTTTTGGCATACCCATCTCTATTTTTAAATCTCTTGTTGAAGAGTATGTTTTTGTTTTTTAATTTAATCTTTTTCTTTTTGCCTGCTTTGTCATTTGTAAAGTTGCTCATTTTCTGTTACTTTTGTCATGTAATTGGGACGTGGCTTGTCGAAATTAAAAATTAACCCATCACCATGTATAGACGAGTCAGACTCGTCATGACTCTATACAAATTCATACTGCCGATTTGGCAATCTCACAGCAACAGAACGACGAGTTCAAGAGCTTGCGGCATTTACCGATAGATAGCGCCACTCCCTTCACTCTACTTCCACGGTTTCACCGCTTGGTGTGCCGTATGCATTGAATGAACGAATAAGCATTGTTGCCTAGCAACTTTTGTCAAATTAAATCACTTGTCAATGGGTTAAATAAGTAAATAAATAGATAAATAAATGATTAATAAGTCTATTTAAAAAAAAGTGTTGGATTCTTTTTAAAATGTTGCTAATTCTTGTGCTCCTTCTCGCAATTTCAGATGCCGAAGTGAGCAGCTCGAGTGGTGGAGCAGCCGCTGCGAAGAAAGAAGCAGAAGCTGCCGTTAGTGAGTCTGCATCGCCGTCATCGTCCGGACCTGCGCCCGCACCCTCATGCACATCATCTTCATCCCCGTCTAAATCAAAGTCAAATAGCGATCCTGACAGCAGCAGTTGTAACAATATTGATTCAGGTTAGGCGCCTAGCTTAACTGTGGGATCGGGAGGATTCAAATCAATCCATTTTATTTAACGAGATCAGCTGTTCTTCAATTAAATTGAAACGTTGCAAAGAACAAAATTTAATAGATTAAAAATGCTCTTTCGACACTCTGACTACAGCTCCTTCTACTTTAACTTAGAGATGATTTTGCACAAAAGTGCTTTTGAAAATTTAGATGAATTCATTCCCAATAGTCTGTAACTGATCTTAATTTGTTGTCAGTTTTTATTGTCCTTGTGGGGATGTATTAATTTAATATTATTTAGTTTCTGTGACTTGTATCATAGCTACCAATACAGGTGGCTCTTGATACCAATAAATAAATAAATAAATAAATAAATAAATAAATAAATAAATAAATAAATAAATAAATAATCAAACAAACAAACAAACAAACAAACAAACAAACAAACAAATAAATAAATAAATAAATAAAGGGATTAAAAAAAGAAACTAGGCAAATGAGACTTAATTCATAATGAGAGCCAATCTTGTCTTAAAATTGTTTAAAATGACTGACTTAAAATTCAAAGCCAAAGGCCTTTTGATCCACAAGATCATCTTAAAGTGGTATAAAGTGTAACAAGAAGAAAAAATAAAAACAGCATGATGCGAAACACTATATCGAATAAATAAATCCAAAAAACTAGCAAAAGAAAAAACTGAAGCAATAGCAAAATAAGGAAAAAGTCAAGATGAGGGTGGAATGAGAATGATGAATTGAAACAATAAGAAGCTTGCAAATAAGTAATAAAAACTTTGGAAGAAAAAGAGCTACGAAGATGATCTTGTGGAGCGAAAGGCCTTTGGCTTTGACTTTCATGTGAGTCATTTAAAAAAACTTTAATACAAGATTGGCTCATATTATGAATTAAGTTTCATTTGTCTTGTCTTTCTTTTTTGTTCTTCAACCAGGTGCATTGGTCGTTGTGGTCGTTTAATACGATGATATGCAGAAATTAATTTTAGAAAAATGTCTGAAAACTTCTGGATTATAGAAGAAAATGGTTTCTTTTGAACTATTTGTTTTTCTGAAGTATGCAAGAAATTTCGATGAGATATTGTTATGAAAATGAGTGTTATGTGACATTTACAACGCACGTAATGGAGATGTTGAATCACTGACAATTTTGTTCGATGTGAATGCGTAATTTTGGCTTTACTTTAAAGCGACTGAAGAAAATCAGAAAATAATGAAAATGATGCAAACCTGTTTGCTTGTTGCTTTGGAAAGCATAGCATTATACAAGGTGCAAGGACAGGGAATGTTTGACTTCATATGTGTGTCCAAACTCTTCGAAATTTGCTATCATCATTTGTAGCCTTTTCTAGAAAAAGGACCCATAAAACATCGAGTGTGCTCTTTCTGAGAATTCAGCATTGTGATAGAAAAGAGATTTTAGTTTTGAAGAGCGCACCTTCCGTTTTATGGGCCCGTTTCCTGAAAATGGCCTCATTTGCATTTTCTTCCCTTCATTTGTACTGCAAAGGAAAATTTGTTGCGATCACCAATATTTTGTTGTCTCTGTGTCTTCAGCAGCTAGTTCCACTTCAAAGAAAGAAACGACAGAGAAACCACTGGTAAACGGACTTTTAGCATCAGTATCGAGCTCTCAGAATGGAGAAGCCGCCAAGAAAGAAGAGAAAGCGAAGGACGCAGAAGTCAGCGAAGGAAGCGGAGACTCCGAAGTGAAATCATCCAAAAGCAATAGCGATAATGTAATATCCTCAAGCGATGGAGCAGAGGTGTGCAACAAATCTCAAAAGAAGCGAATCACGCCGGGAAGATGCACCAAGTTGTATGAAAAACTGTTGACTCAAGGCAACGGAATCGATTCTAGCGAATCCGACGAAGATGACGAAAATTTCGAAGGAAATCATGCTGACAGGTACATTTATTTGTGTACAATTCAACTTGTGTTTCCTGGAATAGGTATTAGATCAAATATAGCCTAGTTCGTTTACACAAAAATTCAAATCGTAGTATATTATCATTAAAAGTTTCTTGTTATTTGTTCGAAAGGGTAAAGCAGGATAAGCACATAAATTTGGGCACCAGTGCTGTTTTTTAACGAACCTTTGGGGATGTGTTAAGGACCATGAGAAACTAATTTCTGCAAATTTTCTGCCTTTATTATTCATTGGTTTTTACGCTAGAAGGTTTTTTTTTTAAAAATCCAAAAGAATTAATACCTCGTAAATGGCTGCACCGATTGAGTCCAAATTTTTAGAGCTTTATCAGAGTTACTAAGAGGCATCTGTTGTTTTTTGTTTTTTTTTTTTGTATTTTTTTGGCCATTTTTAGGAGTTAAAATGTCCAATTTTTAGTGTTTTTTTTTTTTTTTTTTTTTTTTTTATTTATTTTTTTTTTTATTTAACCAAGTTGCACTTCTGATTCAACAACCAAAATTGGACTGTTGACTCCTCTAACATGCATGTTCAACATATATTTTTCCCAAAAATGTAAGAGAGGTACGCCGTAGTTAAAAAAAAATAATAACTGTTTCGAGGGTCAGCAAATTGCATAATCCCAAAAGAGAACCATTGATATGTTACAGGCAATTAGCAATCGGCTTTCGATTTACCTTGGCAAATCGCAGAAAAAATTCAGATCAAGCGTAATGTTGAGTTGCACAATTATTGTGTCGAGATTTACTTTAGCTCATTTGAAAGCTAATAAGCTGACGAAAATGGTGATCATCAGTGTAGGTTTATTTTGATTAGTTCTTCACTTGCAGTGGTTTAGATGAAGTTTTTTTGAATACTTGTATTTAATCGCCTTTAAAGCTTATCCAAAGAGGACCAGTTGAGAAAAACTCAATCTGTGATTATCAATATGCCTGTTAGCTTATTGGCTTTAGAATGATCAAAATGAAATGTTGATATAATTATTTTGTAAGTCACCATCACGCTTGATCTGAATTTTTTCTAATCATAATAAACTAAATAAACTCTAAATAAATCATAAATCAAATCTTTGCCTAGGCAAATCGCAAGCCAATTGCTATTTGCGATTGCTGGCTTGTGATTTGCCTGCAACAGATCCACTTACATCAGTCAGAAGTATGAAAATAAGCATTCTTTTGGCGAAAACTGCAACTTCTTAACTTGATTCATTGACAAATGAGAGCTTTTTAAAAAATTTGTTCACTCACAAAATTAAAGGGCTCAGTGGACGAGTGTAATTATGCGATACGGTTAAGTTTGTGATTTCATACATGATTTCAAAAATTCTCAGGATTTGTAAATCGTGTATTTTCATTGGGCACAGCAAGTGAGCTAAATTTGATTGATTTATTTTTATCGACAGTGATGATGAAGAAGACGGAGAGCTAGAAGGGGAAGAAGAGGATGAAATGGAAGAGGACGAGGATGATTCAGACGATGAAGAATTGGAAGAAGAAGAAGAATCAGACGATGAGCTTGATGATGATGAGGATGACGGCTTCTGCTTTCCCAACAAAGAAAAGGTACAGAACACTCTGGAAACTTGTTTTTCTCTTTCCTCCTTTTTGAACTGGTGGGACCCAACGAGCTATAAGGTTTTCGTACACGCTTAAAGTAGGATCGTCAAATTGGCATCGATGAGCTGAAATCCATGGCAAACTGTAGAATTCCCAACCTGACATTACTAAAATTCAAACATAACCTTGACCAAAACGCCTCCAAAACGGGTTCATTGGTTCAAGTAAGCATCGAAAACGACATAATGTCTCCTCAACATTATCACCATCCGTCAGTATTAATTTTACTAATTTTGAGTGTTTTTGAATAATTCTACACCTAAAATTTCACTTTATCATCGCTATCTCCTGTATTTAAAGATGCTGATTTCAAAAATGCTATCAGTTTTCATTTAACTGGCCTAGATTTTACATAAATTTGAAATTCTGGAAAAAGTATGAGTTTTGAGTAGAAACTAAGACCAAATTGGAAATCAGCGAATCAAAATACATGGATAATCTTGCGAGAGGGGTGAGAAAGATGTATCTTATGATAAGAAAACCTGGTTTTACGTTCATAACAGCCGGACACACTATGTCGTTAAGGCGGAAAAATCCATTGGTTCTGTTGTCAGTAGATCGGTGAACAGATGACACACCATCCATCGTTAAATAACTCTGCAGTTTGACGGGCCGTCAAATTGCACAGTAATTTGATGAACGGAACATCAACCAAACATGCAACGGTTGGCTCATCTGCTGTTTTGTAGTGGATCTCGGCTCATCGATACCAATTTGACGATCCTACTTTGAGCCTCTACGAAGGGCTTTTGCCTCATATTTTTTTATTTTTAAATTGAAAACTGTAACTAATCCAAAATTGGCTTTAAACAAAGGTGCAAGTGTTTAAGAGTGGCTATCTAATAACCACATAATTCTAATAAAACTATCCTGGTGAGAAAATTTTGCTTGTTTTCGGTATGTGTCAGTTTCTTTATCGTACAAATCCTTCCAGGAGAAACAGTTATATCAATTTCTATGCCCAGATAGCCTTGTCTAAAACACTTGCACCTTCGTTTATAATTTCATATGTATTCGTATATATATTTTTTTATAAGGTTAAAAAAAGTGAGGCAAACAAACCGAGCCTGTGAGAAAAACGCCCATTTGAGATTTCTTTCATGGCTACCTTCGTGAAATTTCAATATCACACCCCGCAAATCCTCTCTATCGCTATAGCTTCTTGGTCACTTCATTACTGGTAGTACGATAAAATGGGTGTCCGCCATCTGTGGTTTCGAATTTTGTGACTAGGTTACTGTTCTCGAAACCTACCTAGCGAGGTAGGTCACAAAAATCTGTGACAGGAAATTTTTTTTTTTATATTCTACTATATTTATCTTTATATATGATGTGGAATGATGTTAAACAGTGTTAAAATTACCTACAAAACGTAACTGACAAATATTGTACAGATTATCAAGCATATTATACAGTCACCAAGTGACCGAACCCGGTTACTAAATAAAATATGCTTCGTGACTATGTACACTCATCTGAGTAAATTCTAATGAGATTGCAAGGCTTTTTTTGAAGAAGCACAAGTGATGTTACCCCTGAAACCATTTAACCATTTGAAACCCCATTACCCCTGAAAAAGCAAGACTTAAATTATCAAACAACAACATAAAGGTGTCCTCTGTCAGGATGTTAAACTGCCTTCCAGCTCAGATTAAACTTATGTTTAAAGAAAAAGAGGTACCAACATTTTATCGTATGTTGAGGGAACTGCTGCTTTCAAAAGCCTACTATAATCTAGATGAATTCTGTAATAGTCAGTAATTGTCAATGTCTTGTCTAATTGCTCTACTGTAATCTGAATTCTCATTTGTCATTTTAGAATTGTATTTTCTTGACTCGTGCCATAGCCTTTTCTAAGGCTTCTATGTACTTCAAAATAAATAAATAAATAAATAAATAAATATACAAATAAATAAATAGTTTTATGGGCTCATTTTCTGGAGACGGCCTCAATTAATCCAAGTGTTTTCTTCTAATTCAAAATATTAACGATCCAAGTTTTTTAATTTTGTAAGTTTCTTGATCCCAAGGTTGGCGAGGACAGTGGTTGCACGGCAGTCGTTGCTCTGGTGCATGGTGATACAATCTACGTTGCCAATGCCGGAGATTCCAGGTGTGTCGTCTCTCAGAAGAGGGAAGCCGTAGAAATGTCTTTCGATCACAAACCGGAGGATCCCCCGGAAAAATCGAGAATAGTCAACGCTGGTGGTAAAGTCACCGCTGATGGTAGAGTAAATGGAGGATTGAATCTGTCTCGTGCACTAGGTATGTATTTTCCGATAGTTTTTCATCTCGAAAGTCTTGATAAGTACCCCCCCACTCATTTTGTATTTTACTGACGCAGAAAACTGAGAACTACTGTAAACCTTCGATTTAACATTTTTCAGGGAAATCCAGTTTGGCATCAGACCTGTTTAGTATGATGTCATGAAAAGAAGTGGATCCAAGCAAAAGCTCCTTCTTTTTAAATGCAAATTCTTCCTAAGAAACAACAAGTTCTCTCAGATTTTACTACAATGTTGGATTCTATGTACCTTAAAATATTATCAAGCTGCAACAACATTTTTGAAACAACACTGATGGCATCTGTTAGAATTCTTTCTTCTCAATATTCTCAATTCCTCACAATAGGTGGTGATAGGTATGGAAACAGCTATTTTTGTCGAAAAATTATCAAAATGAAACATTAACACGCAGGAGTTCCAAGTATGATTCCAACTTCAATCATCATCCTTGGAACTCCTGTGTGTTATTGTTTCATTTTGATTATTTTCCGTCACAAATAGCGGTTTCCGTACCTTTCACAACCTATTGGGAGAAATCGAGAATATTGAAGAGTAAGAATTCGAACAGGCGCCGTCAGTGTTTACTGTTTGTTTGTTTATGAAGTCAGTTGTGATGACAGTCAGCCATGATTATTTGAATGTGCCGCGCTAACCCTGCGAAATATCGAGCACGCGGTGGAAAGATACTTGAGTGAATAGTGTCGAGTATTTTTAGCAATTTGTGAGTATTAATGAATTTTGGTGTTTCTGATGCTGCCATTGTCTTTTGCACAGCTTTTTACATATGAATTGATTCTTTTAAACGCTCTAGCCAAAACATGCAACAGACCCATTACCCTTTCTGTTCAAAAATCTCCTAATGGGGAAATTACTTTTAATTAAAGTTTGTTTGGAACCAAAGGTCCAGAGGTCCCAAACGGTAATGGATACAATATATCCCTGTACTAAAACAGTCTGTAGCAAGTAGCAGGGGCAGCTCGGTCCCTATTCTTATTTATTAGGAGCGCTGTTCCAGTATGATAACTTTTTCCTCCGCTTTTCCAGTTGTACTTTTCATGGTTTTATTCTGATTCCAGGTGATCATTCCTACAAACAAAACAAAAGTTTAGGGCCAACAGAACAAATGATATCTGCACTACCTGACATAAAAACTTTAACTATCGACCGTGCAAATACCGAGTTTATGGTTTTAGCGTGCGATGGTATCTGGAATTCCATGACAAGTCAAGAAGTCGTCGACTTTGTCGGTGAGCGCATAGACAAAGCAAAGAAACTAACCGACATTTGTGAAGAGGTAAATTAATTTATCCGTAATTCTTTCAATCATTCTGTCGCATTGATCTTAAAGCTGCTCACAGTTTCTTTTTGTCTTAGTCTTCTCCAAAACTTGAGTTTCTTTATACTGGGTGTAACAATATTCATATGCCAAACGCGTTTTGAAGTTTTAAATAGAAATCGTGTGATCTTGGGAAAAATTGAGTTAATAAGTTTTTGAAAGTCAATAGTCAACAGAAAAATATATCAATTTACGTATATTCATGGCCTCTAATTGTCTAAATTATGAACTAAAACTTTTTGTACACATAGTTAACCCTTCACTGCATGATTTTTTTTTTTTCAAGCAAATGTGGATTTTTCAATGTATTAGGTGGTCAAATACATGGGAAAAATAATGAAAAAAATAATTTGACGGTTTTTCGGTCAAAATTCTCTTTTTTCTATTTTTTACTCGTTTTTTACAAGTGATATAACACCATAAGAAATGGCGGGAATTTTTTATTTTATTTTCTTTAAATTTTCAAAAACAATTTTTTTTTTTTACTTTAATTGGATTTTTCAAAAAGCCAATGCCGGAAACTTTATAAAAATAATCAAAATGTGGTCAGTTTGGATACGGCGGCAAATTTCCCCCCTGACATGATTTCGATCACGAACCCTTCACTGCATGATGTTTTCTTTCAGTCAATTTTTTTTTTTTTTTTGTGAACTCAAAACATACCTTCTCCCGCGTTGACCCACCATGCGCCAAAGGCATATCTCAAAACCTGTATTTTATATGAGCGTTTGAAGAATTTGTTCCACCGGTGGAACTTCATGCAGTGAAGGGTTAACTCTTGAGGCTACCAGGGAGCGTTTGGCATCAAAGAATGACCCCTTAGAATCACTATTAGTTAACCCAAGAAATCCTTCCATTAAAAATTAAGGGGTGAGACAGTAAGTATCTGAACAAAATCAAAATGTGTCCTTTTCTTCAATGGAGCTGTTGCAAACTTTTGCTACAGGCTTATTAACAACTGATCAATGAGTATCAAACCTAAACCTAAACCCTGTAAAAATGACGGTAAGCGCACTAAAAAATCACAAAATCCACTCTCAAACTCATAAAATGCTTTAAAACGCGATACCGTAATGGTGGTAAATACCGCCTAAATCTTTTGGCAATTGTAGGCTGCTTCTTCTTCTTCTTGTGTGGTGTCACAAGACCACCTTGTGAGGATGGAGCTTGTTGAGCTAGGGAAACCTAATGTAAAAGGCGGCATCCGCCACCATTATGGTCTCGCATTTGAAACCATTTTATGAGTTTGGGAGTGGATTTTGTGATTTTTAAGCGCGCATATCGTCATTTTTACAGGGGTTTACCCCGATATCAACTATTAATAAGCCTAAAATCTTTAATAAGCTGTCACTTAACATCAGGAAGAGCTTTTTAGCGGGTGATCTGCTGGGTTTCTCACCTATCGCCCTTTTAATTACTCTTTAACCCATGCCTTTTTCTCTGATAAAGAATCTATCTATCTAACTAAATTTTTTAGTTCATTGTAATAGATTTTGACCTGTACCTTAGCCCCTCTGTATGGGCTCTATGTATTAAATTGGAGAGTAAAATAAAATAAAAATAGAAAATTAAAATCCATGATTTTGACCCTAGAATTTTAGTTTTACTCTCCTAAAATAAGGTTGGTTTTGTCAGAATGTGTCACAAATACGTCTTGATTTTTATTATCTAGTGTGTTTTTTACGTACTTCATATTTAGAGCGCTTTACCTCCTTGAGTGCTCCAAGTACTTCCTTCCCAATTTGAGAGTCCCTGGCAGGTCGCCGTTATTCTCCTCTTTCCTATCCTTTGTTTTGAGAATACTTTGATCGTCTTTCCTACCCCTTCTTTTTTTATGCAGTCCAGTCGTTCGCTGTGAAATGTCAGCATAACAAACCACGTGTTTGGGCGGCTGGACTTTCCAAACTTTTTCCATTACGACTTGCTCTTAAGGCAGTCATCTTGGAATATTGTCTATGTGCATTTTTTGAATCTGTGAGTCAATTTTGGAACTTTCTGATGCTCGCTCGGAACATTATTTTCAAATGATTTTACACCTGATTAGTTGTAGCTTTAGAAAGAGTATGCAACAGACTTTTTGTCAAATCAATAAATGAACCAAAAGCCTGTGACTGAAATAACATTGAGACAAAAATGAGTTTAATAAAAGTATATTTTTGCAGATGTTTGATGCGTGTCTTGCACCGAACACTATTGGGGACGGAACCGGTTGTGATAACATGACTTGTATAATTGTCCGATGGAAGAAACCCAGTGAGAGCAACGGCTTGGAATCAAATTCTGCAACCAGTGAAAGTAAGTCAGCGACAGAAGACAATCAACCCGCCGCAACACCTGCGGTCTCCTCTGCATCAAAGTCGGAGACGGAAAAACGCAGCGCATCACCAGATGTTGATGAAACTTCAAGGAAAAAGTCAAAAATTGAAGGAGGTAATTATCATTGAGTTATTCTCTATTTCTACTACCTTGCTACTGGAACTCATTACTTGTTCACTTGAAACTTGAAACTCGGAGTCGGAGCAACGGTTCTGATTGGATTTTGGGTCTCTCTCGGCAGAAAACCGTGAAAAATTCTTTTAGACCATCAGTTTATTGTTCCTAAACTGATTTCAAGTGTTCTTATGCAAGTAGAAATGCTGAAAAAATGGAATTTCTCTGAACAAATTAACTGGTATGCAAAAAATGCGGGATCTGGGATCTTTAAAACTAGAGGAAAGCAACAGACCCTTTTTTAAAAAAAAGAGAGAAAAAAAAAAAAAATATCCGAGAGCACATCGGTGCTTGCGTGCTCTTGAGATACTTCCTTTCCTCAGGATGTCATGCTTGGTGCTGTATCTCTCTTGTCCTCTCACCTTCCTATGACATACCTTGGTATAGCTTGTCCCAGAAAAGTTTGGATTTGAAAAGTCTACGGCTTTCATGAAAACATCAGTTGTAACACTTTTTAATAGCCTAAAATATTCATTCAAAAATGCGCTCATGGGGGAAAATACATTTCGTTTGGAACCAGAGGGCTTTGCATGGCAGTCAATATGATGTACCGCTGTTCTACATCAGTCTATTATGATGGTTCTACTTATTTTAACTTGCGAGTTTGCTGTTTTGATGTGTCATTTTATCTCACATAGTCTTTGTCTTAATCGTTTTTCTATTTTTTTTTTTTTTTTTTAATTTTTTTTCTGTCTGTTTTTCCAGATTCCACAGACTGAAAAATAAAAGTTGAAAGAAAGAAAAGGGAAAATTTTGATTTGACTTTGATCCAATTTCGTTAACCAAATGTTCAACTGAAGTTGGAATGGTGTTACTCAGTAATACTTTTTCGAAAATTGTAATTTTATTTTTTTATTTATTATTTCTGCCTGGAGAAAGAAACTAAGCGTCCTCAAAAAAAAAGGCTCCCTGTGGATGTTCTGTTTTATTGTGTAATTTTACTGTCGTTGTAATTTTATAGAAGCATTGATATGCTGTGTAATTTGTTAAGTATTATGTAGGTAAAATGTCTTTTTTTTTCTCTCTTTTTTTTTCTCCATGTATTAATGTGATATTACCACTTGAATCACTGTATAAAATTTTCAGTTTGTAAAAAGGATTGTCACATCAATTGGTAATTGTGTTTCAGGTAGGTCTTTTCTATTTAGGTTTTGAATAATTCAGGTGATTCTTCAGCGTTTAGTGCCAATTTCTGCCACCAGAGCGCTACCGTTCAATTAATGACAAATTACAGGCCGAAAGTAATTTATATCTAAGAAAACGGAGTGTCAGTCACTAGATAATCAGCTGAAGAATGTTTCTGCAAAATATTTTGCCATTATCTTCAAAAATAAGGCTAAAAATACCAAAAAATGGAAATTGCAAATCGATTCTTGTATCGATTTGCGATATTTCATTTTTTAGTACTTTCAGCTTTATTTTTGAAGTTATTGAGAAGGTATTTTGCAGAGGCGTACTTCAGATGATTTTCTAGTAACTGACCGTCCGTTTTCTTATGTATAAATTACTTTCAGCCTGTAAGTTGACATAAATCGAACGGTAGCGCTCTGGTGGCAAAAATCGGCATTAAAGGTTGAAGAATCGCCTTAACTGGTGAATTGAGCTGGGCTGTAGTCAGTTCAAGTTATACAAACGGAGGACAAAAATCCACTGAACCGCAAGCCAATCCCCCCTTTCCCCTAATTTTATTACTCTTCAATTTTTCTATCTTCTGTGGTTTTTTTTTCTGTTTTTAAACCGTAAAAAATGAAACCAGTGTAGCTTGTTTTAGTGTGATCCTGAGGTGTGTGAATTCTGTAATCTTTGCTCAAAATTTAATATGGAAACTCGAGTATTTTTTTGTTTGGTTGCAAATCTAACTTCATGCGCCAAAGGGGCTCTTGCTAACGTTTTTTATGTGTGATTGATTGGTTGATTCTTGAGTGAAATCGATAAAAAAAAAAAAATTGTCAACTCTCGTTTCAGAAACAAACAGAAGAAAGCCTCAAATTAGACAGAAATCTCCCATGGTACCTGTGTAGCTTTGTCACTCTGCCTTTAAGTTTAAAAGCAGTGTTTGAGTCAATGATTGAATCTTGTGTTTTTTTAATGTGCTTATCGTAATTATCGCTGGATTTTACTCAACAATCAACTATTTAATCGCTTGGAGCAAAAGTTACATAGAGCCCCTCTATCAGGTTTGTTGTACTGCTGGAAAAGAAGTCTACGCACATCGCTTTAATTTTGAACATATTCAGTCTATTTTCTGAGTGATTGTAGCAGATAAAGTTTGGTCACTACTCCTTATCAGATGTTCCTTGCTGAATCAATCCCCGCTTGGAATACTTATACTCCTCTTTAATTGGCTTAATTCAATTTTTCTGAATAGAAAGTGTGCTGACTCCTGTCCTTAGGGTTGTTTCAAGCACTGCTCTGCATTGCTTGTTGAAAAAAGTGTAGGTATTCCGTCTTTAAATGCAGTGAAAACGCAGAATCTCAAAGATTCAGAAGGAAAAAAATGAACAGGAAAATTTAATTTCTCATTCGAATCCAACAAATATTACCGATGCATTTTAATTTGACCGTCTGAAAATTTATGAGGTTTGAAAAAACACTATTTGAATAATTTTAGACTGAAGAAATTAAGTTGAACTATCACCTTTTCTGTACAAAAAGCACTGTAAGGAAACCTGTTCTGTACGAAAAGCATTTTAAGGAAAATTATTTTGGTGCCTTACCACTTTGCTTCTCCAGCTACCTTCACCCTTCCTTACACTCAGTTTTAATTGAAGACCTGAGTACAAGAAGGGTACTTGTCTTTTTTCAGTGTTTCATTATCGTCTCAGTTTTTTTTATTCTTCCAAAAAAAGCAAATACCTGTAAAAATTTTACCGAGAATTATTCAATACATCTGACTGTTTTCAATAAAATCTCCATGAAAAAGTACGTGTTGTTGAAATTCCTGAGTCTTCGTAAATTAATAAAGATGAAATCAATTAAAATGGTTAGAAAGAGATTTTTATAAACCACGATTCGAAAGAGAAAATTTTGAATAAATGTTAAGAAAAAAAGTTTGCGCTTGGTATCTCAGAACAGCTGATCCGTTTGCAATGTAAAACAATTAAACGCTAACAGCGCCATCTGTGAACTATTTTCTAAACTAACGTTAAATACATAATTCAACACGTCTTTGCATTTTTTTTGAAAAGAATAAAGTAAAAAATGAGATAATGAAACTCTTGATTTGTAGAAATGCCCTTCTAGCTCCCAAGTCCTCAACTTTTTTACAGTACGTTGCTTTGTCAACATTTTAAAACTTCAAAACTGGATCTTAATTTTTTTTTTTTTAAACATCTTACAATATAAACCTCAACTAATGATCAGCTTATTGCGTTCTAAATTTTTTGAAAAGAAATTTTACAAGGTTTTTTTTCTCCGGGGTAAATTAGCTTACGAACTCTTTCGACTTGCTGTGCAGATACTAGACTCACCCAAAGTGAGCGCACACTTGATGCTCAATTTAATTTAGCCTCTGTTCAACAAAATGGTTCTCCAGTTCATGCAAAAAAACAATTAAAAACTTGTTCAAAGATTACATAATTCACCCAACAGACTCTAAATGTCCAGGTGCCAAAACAGAATTCGTCACCTACTGGATTCGGCGGCTCTTAGAAAGCAGGAATGGATCTGTGGGACACTTTTGCTTCAGCAATTTGGAGAGCCGATCCCTTTGTCAAATTGCATTAAAATCACTTCGAAAACATGGGCAAGTCTCAACATTCAGTCACAAACTTAATAAATGCATTTAAATTAAATTCAAATATGGTGGTCAAATGAGCTGGTTACAATGGGGAAGTCCCGTCTAATTGCAACTTTCTCTATTATGAATCACTTTTTTTAGTGGAGATAGTTGCGGACAGATAGGACTCCCCCATTGCCATCCGCTCATCTTTTCATTTCTAAATTAGAGCGATACCTCCTAACGAATCCCTACTACTCTCTACAACAATTTCTAAACTGATTCATAAGAATATTTATTTATTTGTTACTCATACAATTGAGGCATTTTTCGGTAAATGGGCGTATGGCGAAAAAACGACTCTCGAGAAAAACGCGTTTGAAAGTTTAAAACGTTATAACAAAACGTTGTAGGTGCGTCCATTCGAACAATTGTTTTGTGGTTATTTTCTGTTCAACGTATGAATAACTTTATATCACCTGTTAGGTCACATCGTCAGAATTTCAAAAACGAGTTCTCCAAAAAAAGGACGTAAATCGCCATACGCCCATTTACCGAAAAATGCCTCAATTGTAATTTGACTTGTACCATGGTCACTTAATTGTGACCTCAATGTATTTATAAATAAATTATTATTATTATTATTATTATTATTATTATTTGACTGCCATCTTTGAATTTTGTTAAGGCATTTATTGAGTTTGTTAATGGATTTTGAGACAATTTGATTCCTCCAACTTTCATGCAATTTTACACCTGAATAGAACTTCTCTATAACTACAGCAAAAGTTTGCAACAGACCCATTGAATTCCCAATAAAATGGCGCAATGGCCCCCTACCAAGTTCCAGAAAGCAGGGTAGGTTAGAGTTAAGGTCCTTCTCAAAGTTGTATTTTAATATCTAATCCACTCTCGAAAATTTTAGATGTGCCCAGAAGTGGGTGATTTTTAAAGTCAGTGTCTTTTCATGTGTTCAATGTTCATGGTTTTTTGGTCTGTAGAGCTCATTTCAAAAGTGTAGGCGGACCGAAACCATAATCTTTGGCGAATTTTCAACTTTTATTCCTTCAAATTAATACGGAGTTTGTCCCCGACTTTATTCTCTTGTGTTTAAAGTTTTCCTCGTTGAAAAGTGAACACTCAATTTCATTTTTATTCATTTTCATCGAGTAATATCAGAAATAATGTTGACAAATTCCAAAGATTATCGGTCTAGGCCCACCTACACTTCTGAAACGAGCTCTAACTAAGAAACTAAAAGGCCTTCACCACCAATAATTTCAAGAATCAATGTTTAGCTGTCCCTCAGTTCTTCAAAAATCTTGTGTTTTCTTGTTCTTTCTGTAGATTTAAAGGGTAATACTCGCTAAGTCGACAGCTGAAGATGGGCGACAGTGCATGAACAGCCTATTCTTAACTTACAATATCCGAAACCAAATAGAGTGCGGGACGATGGCTGTTGAGAGCATAAGTGAGTTATAGCACATTCTGAGTTGTTGCAAGTCACTTTCGCCCTCACCATCCATCAGGTAGGAGCACCGTCTGTCCCATATTCTATTTGGCCCCTGGAATGTTCTTAGAGTAGGGTGTCTGAGAGACTAGATCTCTGCTTTAAACCGTACCGTTGATTGTCTGCAACAGATCTTCCTAGAAAGGCTGCTGAGTGCAAAAACATCATGCATTTTATTTATTTATTTATTTTTTTTTTTTGAGGTGTTCGCTCATCAATCAAAGTCTAGATTTTCCAGTAGACTTTTTAAGTAATTGACTCTAAAAAATTTTCAAACCAGCTAGGCTGTCCAGAAAAAAACACCAATGACTGATTCTAGGAGAGCTGAATCGCTCGGAGGGTCGTCAGTTTTTAAGTCGTTTGCTGTGAAATATCAGCATAATGAACCACCGTGTTTGGGAGGCTGGACTTCACTACTACCACTACTACTGTTAATTTTTTTTTTTTTTAACTTCTGTTAACTAAGACTCCTGACTTTCCTGTAACAAGTATGAGACATAAATGGCACTCTGGGGCCAAATAGAGTATGGGACGGACTGTCCTCAAACTTGATGGATGTCAAGGGCGAAGTGACTTATAACGAAGTATGACAAAGTATCGTCAGAACGTGGCGTAACTCACTTACGCCCTCAAAGACCGACTGTCGCTTACTCTATTTGGCCCCTGTTCCTGAACCCTTTAGTGCACTCCTCACTTTTTTTTACCTTTAAAATGCTAGATTTATGGACTCTCATTTTTTTTATAAAAAGAGGTTTTCTTTTTTCTCTGATGGCACCAAATAGACTCTTTTCAAATTGTATCTTTAGTATTCCCCCTCCACCCCCTGGATAGTACTAATTAAAGTTTGGATATTAAGAACTGCAAGTGAAGGGAAAAAATGTCAAGGTGGGAAGGAACAGAAATGTTAGCAGAGCCCTTCGAGGTGAGGTAAAAATTTTCAATATTTTTGTTGATTAATGAAATAAGAAGTAAGTCTAATGTCAATAACTTTTTGGAATCCTTAAGAGATAGTTCTTTAGTGAATAAGAAACTTAATATTTTTATTTTTGTATTTTTCCCCGTAATTTGTTCCTATATGTAAAAAAAAAAACTATGTTTTAGAAAGGAAATTGAATCCTGAATTAGATGAACGTCGGGCGTTCTGTTTGGACTTCATCCTGATTTTTTTATCTCATAACAATCTTGAATTTTATCGTCTACTTGTTTTTAATGAAATTTAAAATTTTGTGCAACTCGATTGTGCTGTCACTCTTTTTCAGTTGAATCACAATAAATTTTCTGTAATTTGTAAACTTATATATGTTACTTTCTTCTTCAGTTCTCTGTTTCTTTGTTTACATCCGTCACCGATTTTTTTTTTTCAAGAAGCAGCGAAATTGCACAAACTCAATTGAACCTGTGTACAAAATACCATCCTCTCAAAAGGAGTCAACAAGTTTCAAAGCAAAATAAATTTTTTATTTGAGCCCAGTATTTTTGTCTGTGTTAATCATTTCAAAACTTTCCTTGTGTTTTGAATCATTTTTTTTTTTTTTTTTTTTTTTTTTTTTTTTTTTACATTGCAGTTGCATCTTTTTCTGTTGATCTTTATTTTTCTGCGGCTCTTGAAATAATGTGTTTTTTCATCCACAGAAATCCGTAGCGGTGCAATGACATGGAGTTATATGGAGCTGTATCAGCGCAGCTCCGGTACATTGCTCCAGCGTTGAGTAAAAAAATGCACCGTAGTATGGAACCCTCCCCAAATTCAAATTGCTCTATTTCCAATATTTTTACTTTCTCACTACTGCAAAGTTAGAAATTGAGAAAGTATTGCAATGGCGCAGGTGTCTGTATGTCTATATCCAAGCATAGCTTTTGAACCAATGGTCCATATGCATCCAAATTTTGCAGAGACGTTGCTTTTAACGTTTCCCAGGGGTTTCTTTTTTTGTTTTTTCGAAATTTTAAATTGTAATCAAGTTACGGAAGATAAAAGGTTTCCATTTAAAACAAAGGGAATAATTGGAATTTTTCTTATATAGTAGTTTGAATTTTTGATGAATATTTGCAAAGACATTCTGCAACCGCAGCCTATTGTAAAATTAACTCCTTAAGGGAGGTCTGGGGGTCTCCCCCAGAATATTCAAAAGGGTCTGGGGGTTTTCTCGAGAATATGAAAAGGTGGTCTGTGGGTTTCCTTAAGAATATTAAAGGTCTAGGAGGTCTCCCCCAGAAAATATAAAGCTGTCTAGAGCCCCCCCATCCCCAGAATAATTTTGATAAGGGGAAGTGTTTGCGGGGTATTCACCACAGTTTATTTTTAACTCTCAGGTAGCTAATTTTATTATGAGGTTTGGAACTCGGAAGCTCCAATTGACATTTGGTGAAAACAATCAACCCGTTTAATTCATCAGAAACACACCCAATAATGTTTTGAATTATGTGTTTTTGAGGAGAAGCGTATACTCTGTTCGACGTACGGTAATTCTAAAGAACTTCTCAATTTGTCTTTCTTTCTCTTTGCCCATTTGATCCAGTGTGTTAGAAAAGGACAGATAGAGGGACTGAAGTCACTTGAAAGTCCCTTCCTCTATCGTTTTCTAACACATGTGTTTGGATGGGCAAAGAGAGAGAAAGACAAATTCTTGGCTACGGCTCTGAGAGTGTAAGGATAGGAACAGTTACATGTATTACTTTTCCAATCTAAACTCGGAACACCTATTATGCGGTTTATGGTTGGAAAAATGGTGAAAGATGAAGAATTTTGGTGAAAACTGGAGGTCCGTAGGTATCTTATTTTGTTGCTAAGTTATGGAAGCTAATTTTATAAAACAGAGTGAACTTCAAAAAGCGGCTGGATCAAAATGTGCAAGTTTTCGTTACAGGAGTTATCGCTGCAGAAGGTCTTTTTCAAATCCCTTTCATTAGGTTTGTCGGATTTAGCCTTGACTGTATTTGAAAATAATCTTTTTTTTAAACTTTTTTACGTCTGTTTTTTCTGACAAGAGTATTAGGATGGTCTTAAATGCATGGGAAAAAAATTGTTGGCCCGAAAGTAAAGTGCATACTTACCTTCAAAAACATCACCCAAAATTGCTGAAATGATTGGATGCACCAACACTTGTCCGTGACTAGTGGTGGTCCGGGGGGGGGGGCTTTGGGAGCTGAAGCCCCTTCTTATTTGGAAAATAACTCCAAAGGGAAAAACAGGTTGTAACACCCTCAGCCCCCCCACTTTTATCACGGCTCCAGAAAAGTTGAAGAGCAAAAAAAAGGTCATCACATTTTTTCAAGTCCCTCACATTTTGAACTTAGGGACCGCCACTGCCCTTGATGGCAAATGTTTACTTAAAAATTAATATAGAACATCAAGCGGTGAAAAACAGGGAGTGACTTGGACGCTCGCCTCCATCACAGAATAGTAGGTAATATTCTGTGCTTCCATGATATCTTCCTGACATGACAGTCGATCAAAGTAGGGGCTCTGTGACACATCTATTAAGTAGAGGTGGTTTTAGAAGTGTAGGCGCACCCATACCGATAATCTTTGGAATCTGTCAACATTATTTCTCTCGTTTCCAAAAAAAAATGAATGAAAATGAATCAGAGCGTTGGCTTTTCACTGAAGAACACTTTAAAATTAAAAGTTCAAAGTCGAAGACAAGTTTTGTCTAGTTTTGAAAAAATGAAAATTGAAAAGTCGCCAAAGATTATGGTCTAGGTGCGCCTACACTTCTGAAATGAGCTCTGCGCAATGAGGCGGTTAAAAGCGTAAATATTTTTATTCTTTCATAAATTTTCATTTTGGGTTTTGAGTCAGATATTTGGGGCATGTATACTCCTACAGATCGGTCATGATTGCTAAGTAAGTCGCGCGATGTTCAAATCGCGCGCCACTTAAATCATCCCAAAAGATGGCGCTAGTTCTCTCCGTTGAGTGTTTTACGTTTATCGGTGTCTGTGTTTGATTATTGTTTGTCTGTTGTCTTCTTTCTCCTGTGTTTTGAGTTCGTGCTTTGAGTTTCTTTCACGTGCGTCTTGAATCGTTCGTTCAATTACTTTAGGGTTTTATTAATCAACGTCTCAGTTCGTTTTATCCCGTCTCGGTTCAAAGTTTCTTGCGCCGTGAATTAATTTCTGATCAAACTATGTTCATTGAGGCTAATAAATTACTGACTTGTTTTTACGCTTCTCGCCGACTCGGGTCGCCGATAAGTCACTCTCGTGAATTTCGTACCTTCTAAACAGCCAATTTTTGCCAAATCATTTTGATTCTTACGCGAAGTAGTTTCATCCAATGCAATAGCGTTTCTCTCTTTTCTCGAAATGGCGAAGAGATTGAATGTAATCATCCCCGTTTTCAAAAACTCTCATGTCAAGCATCAATCAATTGATTCTAAAGATATCACCAGTGTCAAATACAGGTTAAAATCTCTTCCTATCTGCATACTACCATCTCTCTTACACTTATCTTTGCTTGCTCCTCAAATGTGTTATTTCTCTCTCACCTTTCTCCATCCCCTGATTTTGCATCGTTTACTCAGTTTGATTTCATTTACTCAGTTTTACAATCTGAATTCCTGTCGTAAACTGTCTTCTCTTTAGTATTTTGAACCTGTTATCTGTGTACTTACATTCGCGTCTAAGGAAATCCAAATGATAACTTTTACCTCTTTACTATCCTTGCTGTGCCCAAAACGTTCAAGAAATTTTCTACGTTTTCTCAGATCAATCTTTTACCCTGATTGTGCATCTGTAATTATTTCTTGAGACTTAAAACAGCATGATGAAAGAGTTGCATCAGTCTCTCTGACTGCATTCAAATCAATAACACAAGCTTAAAAATGGTAAGGTAGGAGTCTTTGTGAAGTACACTTTGCTTAACTTGTTCCATTTCTTTACTCAATGTTCATTCACGTCCTTGTGGATGCAATATAGCGCCTGCCAAAACAATCATCCTAATTTCTTGATTAACTCTCGAAAATTCTTGGTTCTATTGCTTTGTTTATTTTCTTCTAACTTCTCCTCAGCTCGCCATAATTTTAATGTTCCTTATTTTGTGCTGTCCTTTTCTCACTTAAGTTTTTGTAGTCTTACATTCATGAAGTGTCCCTTCAATCTTTTCCTACACTTGTGATTGTGTTTCTCCAAATTACCTCTCATATATCTTGCACGAAACTTTCTTCTTTCACAATTTACTCTCCCTGAAAATGTATTTTCTATGTCCATTCTGTGTTTGTCCTATTCATGTGTGTTTTTGTTAAGCGTATTGTAAACACTACCCAAATGGTGTTTGCTATTTTAAGCTAGGTTATCTTTTTCTTATTTTGATCAGTTGTCATGATTATCAAGTGACTTGATCTTCAGCCTCGTCTACCAAAATTAATCGTTTTCTCTTCCTTTGGTTTTACCTCGTTTTATAAGCAATTGGATCTATTTAATCTCCTCGTTTATAAATACGCAACTTGTCAAAATTATCCTCTGTTTGATTTGTACTTACTTGTTTTGTGATCTAACCTCTCTTCTACTATTTCAAGGTTATGTATGATTTTGTTTGGTCAATAGATCTAATCCTGCTTGCATTTGTATGCTTTAGTATCCAATTCTCAATTTTATGAATGGGAACCTCTTGGTTGTTCTGAGATAATTTTAACAAAATTTTAGAAACTGTCATTTGATCTCTGGATCAAACATTTGATGGTTATTATCAACTGCTCAGCTGTTTGGCTTCAGTTCTTGTATTATCTTTGCATCGCCAAATTCATTCTAATACTGCATGATTTTATCAGAATTTCTTCAATACTGCTCAACATTCCTGTAAATTTTTAATATTTTAATCACATCAGGTATCTGCGGAATTTAAATTATTGATAAGCTGCACTCAGTGGCGTAGCGTGCAATTTAGCAATGTTGCAATTCGTCCATTTAAACCCATGACAAAGATCGAACTATTGGGTGTTCTGTGAACACCTTCGCATTCGACCTTTCACAGATGTTTAAATGAACACAAGACAACATAGCCAAATTGCACGCTACGCCACTGGCTGCACTGTGAAGAGTAGCCCCAATACTTGTACACGAAGCATGAAATTTAAATTGAGTTTTGGAATCTAGGATAAAATTTGGGGTGTCTCATGGCGAATGCCTCGAATTGCCCTGTCTATCGGTAGGCAATCTTGTTTTCAAAGAGAATGAAGAGTGAAGATGTGCAATCAAGTCTCTGAACTGAAGTGTGCAAATTGTATGACTTCGGATGTGATTTATTTCCTCTCCACTTGATGGGTGTTCCAATAATTGATCAGGAATTTCTTAGATTGTACACTGATTGTCCCGCAATCCATCAAAGCGCCTCTCTCAATTTCTGACCGTATGATTGTAATCAAAGAGGTTAGGAAATTTGCCATTTGCTTCCACAAGAATATCTCATATTTGTCTCAAAAAAATGCAGAGAGAAAAATATTTACCTACATCAGAAAATTGAAAGAACGAAGAAACCCTCACACCACAAACAAAATGCTGTCCATATAGTGGTGACTCAGCTCTATTTTATGTTGCAGAGCATCAGAGATTTTTGTAAAAAAAAAAAAAAAAAACCCTCAATTGAGAAGACAAGGGAAATAAATGTACTGTCACCAACAATAAGATGAGAAAGTTTGATAAATTGTTTTGAGAAAAAGAAAATAAAGGAAGAAAAAAAACCCAAAAAATACAACAACAAAATAAGAAATTCTGAGAGCATTCGAGTCCTTGTGTGCTCTTGAGATACTTCTTTTCCTCAGGGTGTCACGCTTGGTGCGGTTTCCCTCTTGTCCTCTCTTCTTAATGTAAGGTACTTTGGTAGGTACCTTCATCCCTTCTATTTTCGGTTTTGTATTCTTAGTCCCTTCGTTCGCTGTGTAATACCCGCATAACAAACACATGGTTTGGGCGGCAGGACCACTAAAAAAACCAAAAGGTTTGGGTGAAACCAAGGGTCAGACCCTTTGGTTTTTTTCTACTACCACTACTAAGCTTTCTTATTTGTTAACTTTCATCAGGTAAACATTGATTATCGTTGATTCCTTCTTTTTGAACTGTCATGAATCTAATGTTTTAAATTTTTATTTGTTGTAGATCTGATGTAAAATGCACAAATTCGGAGAAGGAAACCCCATCTGTTGATTCGTTTGAGGTGTCTGGAAGCGCGGACACAATGAATCTCGATGTCGAGATTTGTGCCGTTTGCTTCAAAACGTTCACCAGTGATGAGTATCTGATGCAACATATGGAAGTAGCGCACCCTCTGGATGACGATTCTGTTGTGGGCTGCATCATTTGTTATGAGGAATTTGAGTCGTTCAAAAGTCTGATGGAACACATCAAACAGCATCCGAATAGTTGCGATAAATGTCAGTTGAACTTCACTGGTCACAAACATCTGTTGTTGCACTACCGCAAAGTCCATGCCAAAAACATTGGAAGAAAACACAAGACGTGCCCGGAATGCAAGGCTAAATTCGACTCGAAAAACGGTTATATGGAGCATATGGCTCGCAGACACAACAATAAAATCTGTAGCAAAATTAAAGGGAAAAAGAACTCAACACCTCTAGCCTTATCAAAAACCGATAACAATGTGAACAAGCTGAAGAATGGCGCTTCACCCACCATGAAAAACCAGAAAATCAATGAAAAAATCAGTGATCAGAAGAGCGTTGTCGAAGATGTTACACATCGCAGTCAGCTACCTGTCAAAGACTTAGCTTCTTCGAACAAGATCATCTCAGAGAGCAACCTTTCTAAGCTCCCTCAAAATAATGCCAGTACTTTGAGTCTGAAGACCACTCCTGCAAATGCAAGGTAATTTCAAATTGTGTAGAGGGCTGGCCTGCAGTGGAGCGAGTGAACAGGAGCGGTCAGTTATAGAATTTATCACTAAAATGATTCGTGTGAAAAATATTACAATAAAACAAACGAAACCACACTAAAACTTTTTTGTCGCGAATTAACAAAGATATGGGTATGTAAAGTCGCCACGTTATGTCCGGCCTCTCCTACTGACTCACTCCACTATAGGGTGTAATGTTGAGACATTCTAATCCTTTGACCCTGTTTTGCTGAATTTTTTTTAAGGTCCTTGTGTGCTCTGAAGAGTTTTTTCTCTGTTCAGGGTGTCTCGCTTTGTGTTTGAATGATTTGATATTTGCTTTATAATAATTTTTTATGGCAAAGCAGATATCAACATTCATTGAATACTCATCAGTCAATCCTTAGAGGAGAAAATGTTGAGGTTTGGAGAAAATCTTACCAGACGAGCCTTGCAGTTTTCTCCAAATCTTAACATTTTTCATCTTCAATTTTCAATTTCCTTAATGAATATTTATTCCATTTCTTTCAATTTAACCTTTTCTTAATGTATTCCATAGGTCCTGTAATCCAATATTTCACTATTCCCTATTTACAGCATTCTCTCCAAATCTCCCTTCAATTAGTCCTCATTCTCTTTTCATCATCCATGTATGTCAAATGCCACTTTTCAAGCCGAGGATCAAACGACAAACTATCGCGCCACATTTCGCCGCCGAAAAAACAATAAATGAAATAAAGAAAAGAAAAAAAAAAAAAACTAATTAACAAAAAAAAAATTGCAACTATTCCGTCACACTTTACCAGGCTTTGGGCCAAAAAAAATTTGTATAAATTACTTTCTTTGGGCGTGTTTAAAAAGTTGTGATTTTATCCTCGAAAATAGTAATTTAAAAAAAGGCAATTGAATTTAAATTTAAATTTAAAAATGAATTATCTATAAAAATAGGCGATTGAATTTTAAAAAGCTACACTTTACACTCCAAATTATGAGCAATTCCTCGAAGGAAGTCCTCGACTGAGAGATTTTCTAAATCGGAACTAACCATTTTGAGTCAGTTGTACTTGGCCTGCTGCGCTTTTATCGATTCCTTCCCAGCCATAAAATCCTTAGTTTTCACTTTGCTTAACTGCTCCTCATTCTGCAAGGCTTTTAGGTCGATCCTCAGCGTTTAGTTCCATATTCTGCCACCAGAAGAAAATACGTTCTTCAAATGGAAAAAAATAATGGTAAACGCAATTTAATGAAAAAAGGGCTTCGATGGAGCCTCGGAAGCAATCTAAGGAACATTATAGTACAAACAGTATGCTAAAATGTTACGAAATAAGTGAGAAACTATTGACTTTCAGAAACCCCCTAATGGCGTCCAATTCTATTTTGAACTATACAAGTAAAGTTTCAATATCACGCCCCACAAATCCTCTCAATTGCTACAGCCTGTTGGATGATAGGAAGTGAAAAAATTATAACTCAAAGATGATGTAATTATTCTCTGTCAACTATCAAAAACTGAGGACTTACGGCAAAAGAGACAAGCAAAAACTAAGGTAGTATATGAAGAGACGTCGCAAAAAGAATGGTTACGAAAACTCAGCTTGTTTTAATCTATCACCATTCTGTCGCTGATTGTCTAGCATTCATTTTTTTATTTGTTTTATTTATATATTCAATGTCTCAATTCTTGTATGTAGCCAGGTTTTTGATAGTATGCTTTATCATTTTATTTTTGCAAAGCATCTATCAATCCAACAAACTCTGTGTGTTTTCTATGTTTCTAAAGTGATCTTGACTGCTCAGAACTAAATCAGGGAGTTCAGAGCCCCGGTTTTGTTTTGCCCCCTTTTTTTTGGGAATTTTGGGATATTTTGGGCCCCAAAAGTCTTGGAAAGGAATGTTCAATTCTTTACCATTTTGCCCAACTGTCAAGTCAGTAATGACCCATGTAACTGTTTTTTTTGCCTACCAGAGATTATATTTTTAAATTTGTATGCCTTTAGAAAGCCAATTTTCAAGTTGATTAGTGAAGCTTTTCAGCTGTTATATCAGTTTATCAACGAATATTGAATAAAAAAATCAAAATAAGTTTCAAGGTGATTCCAGGGCTGATTAGTTTGATGCAAGGACACCATGTCGGGCTGTTGAAAAAAGTCAACCGTTTTTAGCTAAAATTGAGGAATTTACGCAAAAATTAAAAATTTAAGGAACTTTGGCACCAGAGAGCATACTTCTGGGAGATACTCTAAAAGTTTCAAGCGAAATACTCAAAAATAAAGCTGGGATGTTGGAAGTACGAAAATTCCCTTAACCCTTTAATGCGCGCATTTTGGGATTTGAGTTTTTTCGAGATTTATTTAGACCGTTCGAAAGAGGACTCTTTTTTAAGAACTTTGATGGGTCACACAACTTTTTGAAAAATGTCCATTTAAATTCCATTGAATCACATGTTACATTATTTTGTGCCTCAGGGGTGCCATGGCGCAGTTTAAGACTCAATAAGTGCGAGTGAGGCTGATAGACATAATATCACTCGCTCTCACTAAGCTCTTGGCAAAATGAATTTCGTAAATTATGTCTTCAATTCTCAATCAATTTTGCTCGTCTTGGGCAGTGCCCAATGGGCACAAAAAATCCATCAAAAAAATTACGCAGGTGCCGACACTTGGATTTTGCGCTTTTTCTTTGTTTTAAATTTAAAATGCCAGAAATACGACTTTTCCCTGTTGTGACTAGTGGTGCTGTCCATCGGATTGAAATCTGGAAAAGTTTCATCTGGAATCACCTTAGTTGAAAGTGTTCAGTCACTATTAGTTGCGGTGCTCACAAGCTGGAAACATTGCTATGGGGACGGGGGTGTCAATCCCTTCCTTGCAAGGTTTCAATGGGCCACATAGTGCTGGTAAAATTTGGTGTGGTTTCAATTGGTAGAAAATGATGCATTAGGACAGTTTTACCTAAGAAACAGGTCTCCAGAAAGACTGGACAGTCCGAGAATTGTCATGAAAAATATTTGCCTTTCTTTTTTGGGTTGGAATCATAAAATTTTATGAGGTCTTTAGCTCGCTCCCTTGAAGTTAATTTTTCATGCAATAGATGTAGGTTTTTAATTTTTGTACATCTGGCAATTGGTTCTTGGAAAAACTGTAAACTAAAAAATGTCCTTGTAAATACTTCCAAACCCTTAAAGTCCATGGAAATTTAGTCACCACAAAAATGTCCTTGTACAAAAAAAGTGTAGTACCTTTTTTTGTCCATCGTAAATACAGATCCACAACAATTATCTTCCAACATTAGTCATCTTGTCTGTTTTCATCAATTTTTTATTTTTACTTTCTCACTTACTAACAAAGTTAGAAATAGAGAAAGTATTGCAATGGCGCAGGGGAAACCTGGAAAATCTGGGAATTGGGTTCAGAAACCTGGAAATTGCGAGGTTCTCTCACAAGTTGCGTAATTTTAAGGAGTCTTGGCGTTTTTAGTCTTGTGCTTCTGGTTTTCTATGCCATTATTCTTTAGCACTGTTTTCCAATGCTTTGTATGCCCTACCAGCCTGGCTGAAAGTAATTCTCAACAGGGTTGTTTCATACTTTTGCTACAAGCAATTTAATAGTTGATTTTTGTGTAAAAACCTCCAAAAATAACGATGGCAGCACTAAAAACTTCCGAAATCCACTCCTAAACTCAATAAACGCTTTTATTTGCACTAGTGTAATGGTGGCTGAGGGCAGTAATAATGGGAGATTCCCATCTAACAATACCGTAACTCCATCAAGAAGTGACCAATAAGAGACGACTTTCATTTGACACCGGTGTCACTAGGAGTTGCGGTACCATTCATCGGATGTGGATCATCACTCTGATGACTAATTGCTCTCTGAATAATTTGTGTTAGCACAGAGAGAGTGACGAAATTAAGATAGAAATCTCTCATTATTACTGCCCTCAGCCACCATTACGCTCGCGCAAATAACTGCGTTTATTGGGTATAGGAGTGAATGTCCGAAGTTTTTAGTGCTGCCATCGTTATTTTTTGAGGTTTTTACTCCAGAATCGACAGTTAAATCAGCTATAGGAAAAGTGTGCAACAGCCCCATTGCAAGTTTTAACAGGTGTGCTTTTCTTCTGTTTCTCAAAAATCAGGGAAATAGTCTTGAATGGGTCTGTTGCACACTTTGGCTAGAGCGTTTTAAAGTATCTATCCTTATGAAAAAAGCTGTAAAAATGACGATGGTAGCATCAGGACACACCAAAATTCTTTAATAAAGTATCAAATTGCAAAAAACACTGAACACTATTCACCCCTGTATCTTTCCACCACGCGCACGATATTGCGTGAAGTTAGCGCGGCATATTCAAATAATCATGGCTGACTGTCATCACAGCTGACTTTGTAAAAAAATAAACAGTTAATATTGATGGCGTCTGTTTGAATTCTTATGTCTCAATATCCTCAATTCCTCACAATAGGTTGTAAAAGGCACGGAAATCAATATTTGTGTCGACAAAATATCAAAATGAAACAATAACACACTGGAGTTCCAAGAATGATTCCCTATTTATTTGTTTATGAAGTCAGCTGTGATGGCAGTCGGCCATGATTATTTGAATGTGCCTTAAAAACGCTCTAGCTGAAGTGTGCAACAGACCTAATGTGTGAAAAAATGTAAGAAATATCAGGGAATTAAAAAATTGGAAGTCAGAGAATTCTATAGTTGAATTTTGCTAGACACTCTGTAATCATTTTTGCTCTCCTCTCCCGATTTTCGTCCAGTTATTATATTCACTCTTTTATTCTAATTTCAGGTGTCCTTCAAGAATAACAGACACAGTAAAAAAGTTGCATACGGAAGGAGAGGCCAACGGTGTCTGCATTTCCCCTCCTCTCAAAGTCGACGCTAATTCTACACCACCTAAAAGTTGCGAGAAGAAAGTGGACTGCGATGCAGATAAAAAATTATGCGGTAGTGCTTCCAAAAAAGTTTTCGTTGAAAGTCCAGATTTTGCAGCATCGTTATGTCCAACGTTGGAGTCATTGAGTACTCGCCCAAAAGTGCTCAAAACAGGTAATATTCTTCCAGAACTATTGAATCTTTCAGCTTCTCAAAGGAAATCAAAACGGGTAATTAAAAAGTTTGAAAAGTCGCTTCATGATTTAGAATCTAGCATCACCTCGAAAAGCGTGTCCTCGCCGCAGGATTCGGAACCGAAAAAAATTGAAAGCACTCCTACAAATTCCAATTTTAGTCATGTACCAGAAACTTCCTCTTCTCCACCTAATTCTGAGCCATTGAATATTGATGAGTCAAACAGTGCAATGAAAGTTTCCTGTCCTTCAAATTCTGAATCAAAGAAAATCGGCAAAGCGACCAGACCCTCAGATTCTAGCATAACCTCTGAAGATACACCTTTCCTAAAAACTGAGCCGAAAAAGGTTTTGAGGGTCGCAAAAGAAATCATTACTTTACCCTTAAAATCTAATGACAAAGATACACCTTTCCTTAAAACTGAGCCAAAAAAAGTTGTAAGGGTCGCGAAAGAAATCATTGCTTTACCCCTAAAATCTAATGATGTTAAAAAAATTGAAAAGTCATCAAAAAGTCTTAAGCTTACTCAAGGAAATTCATCAGTGCCGTCAAAATCAGAAGTGAAACTGATTGATACATCTCCTGATCATGTAGAACCAGCTCTTGTTTTGGAAATAGTTTCTTTGCCATCAAAACCCGAATCAGTGAAACAGAGGTTATCGCGAGCCGTGATGGCGGCTCTTCCGGCAAAGTTCCTTTCGAAAAGTGTCGATGAAATTGCCCCGGTTTTGAAACTTAATGCTTCCTCTGGGACAGCGGCAGGTGCTGTATCCAAGAAGCCGGATATTTCCTCCGCCAACTTGAAACCTGATCATACTGCCCAATCAACAGTCACATCACAAGTTACTTTATCAGCCAAGTCTGAAGAAAAGAAGAGGCCCAAAAGAAAATCATGCGCAGATTTATCTTGGAAATCTTTATACAGGAAAAAAGAACAGATGCCTTCCAAACCTAACCTTATTAGTTCCTCTGAAGTGACATCTTTGCCAGCAAATCCTACGGTTGAAAAAATAGAAGTTTCCACCGTCAGCACAGAATTCAATCCTGTTTCTGAGCCCACTGCTGAATCAGAAGTTAATGTTGAGTTAGGAAATAAAGGTGAATCAAAAGTTAACTTGGAGTCTGAGGTTCACTTCGAATCAGAAGTCAATGTTGTTTCAGAAAATGCTGTCGAATCATCCACATCAGAAACAAGTAAAAGACCAAAGCGAAATATAATTGTCTCTTTACCCTCAAAATCCTTGCCCAAGAGAACCCTACAAGTTCCTTCTAATTGCAAACCTAACCATGATTCAACATCAACTGACACGAGAAAGGCAGAAATTTCTCCCTCAAGCTCAGAACCAGACATGGTGTTTGAAGTCTCACTTTCATCAACCCCCGAATCCCAGACAAAACTAGGAGCTAATCGCAAAGATCAACAAGTTCGTTTTACTTCGAATAATGATCTTGAGAAAATAGAAGAAAAGCTGGAAGATAATTCAAATCAAGAAAACCCAGTTAAAGACAACGATACAAAGGATTGCAAAGAAGACATGATTCTTGAGTTGAAAAGACGCGTGAGCATGGAATTGTCTCGCAAGTTGCAGAGTTTAGGAGTAACAAAAGATAGCTTGGATTCTGGGACGACTCAAAGTTGCAGTTTAATTTTACCGTGTAACACGGATAGTGCAAAGAACTTTTCAAAGAACGATAAAAAAATTGTATCAATGGAACAGTGCATCAAAGAATACGAATCTAAGAATAAGCCAGCAGTAGTTACCAAGAAATCTGCCAAAAAAAGACGTAGACCAAATAACCAAGAGTCTCAACTGGTCGCGATTCCAGCCGAAGAAAATGATTCTGAAATATTCGAAGACTGTAGCGATGCCAAACCAGCAGCAAAGAAAATGAAACCTAGCAAATCAAGGAAGCAAGCACTATCAGTTATGAAGGATATAGACTCAGTTGACAACTCGGATGAGGAACCTTTGGCGATAAAGTTTGAAAAGAAAAATAGCAAAAATAGTAAGTCTTGCAAACTGGTTGAGAAACTTGACGGTTGCACACCCCCTACTGTCAAAACAGTGGCCGAAAAGAATCCTCGTTTGAATTCAAAGAAGAGCAAATCAACCAAAATCAGCAAAAACAACATCTCAGCTGAAGTAGGGGTTTCAGAAAATATCTCAGATAAGAGCGCTTCCAAATCAAGTAGAAGTAAGCAGGTAACGAATGAGATTAAAAGCAGGAAACGCAAAGCCTCCGAGACAAATGAAAACATGAATCATAAATTGAGTAAAACTCTTTCCTCTAGTCATGGAAATAGTATGCAAGAACTACCGTCCGAAGTACAACCAAGTGTAGATATTAATGAGTCAGAATCAGAATTATTATCACAATCACTGCCCAAGGAAATTCCCAATGCAGAGCCTTCAAAGAAAAGAAATAGCGCAAGAGTGATAAAGAACAATCCCATAGATAAGCAAGCGGAAGAATTCCAAGAAGAAGACTTACTTTTGGCTCTAATTGATAATTTTAAGCAGATTAAACAATCCTCATCCAACGAAGAAACACCAACGCGGGGAACGAATTGTCCTTATTGTAAGAAGAAATTCTCGAGAATTACAGCGCTTCAAGGTCATCTCAAGTTTCATATTTTCATTCAACCAGACGAGCATCGGAGTTTGATTCTAGACAATCCCAGTTTGCTGAAAAGTACTAAGCCAGAGGTTGAAAACAGTATTTCAACGTTGCTTCCTGTGAATCCTGTAGAAATTGCTGTTGTAAATGATAGTGCAAAGGAAAGAAATTTTGATGATAGTAATAGGAGTAGTATTTTAACCAGCACCCCGTATCAAACGAATGATCATCACTTGTCTCCGTTGAAAGCAATCGACGACAGCTGCCCGACTCCGAGAAGAGTTTGCAAAGTTTCACCGAAAGTTCGAAATCTCAATGAAACTGTGTGCGATAACTCTTTCAGTCTAACCAACAGTTCAAAATCTCCGTGCAAAACTAGTGATAGTAATTACTTTAATGGCATTACCAATGGAGATTCCGGAGATTTTATCGATAACGTCAACTTTCCTTCGGAACCTCTTGAAAGTGAGAGTGAGGGAGAGAGTGAAAGCAACGATTCTGAATATTCAAGTATTATCAATTCGCAGCCTTACGTTCTACTTGATGACATTGGTCATTTACTTCCGTCAGTTTACGAGAAACAGTCGCGGGAAAACAGCGATGCTGAAAACACTCCGCCAAAGTTGGGAGACTACTCCGTAGATTCTGCGGAAAAAAGTTATGTTGACGAAGTATTTCCGGAGAAAGAAGTTGTGTTGGAAACAGTTTGTGCTCTTTGTCAAGAAAAGTTTGGAACAAATGCCGATTTGATGGCCCACATCGTACTTCACTTCTAGCAAAATTGCTGACTTCCAGTCAAATCTTATGTGCTACGATTCAATGCAAGAATCGTGTTCGTTTTCCTCAGAATTTCTTTGTTGCCAGTTTTTGTTTTTTATGTTTGTTCGTTTCATTATTTATTTATTTTTCCTCAAATTATTTGTTATGTTTTAGAATCATTATTACCGACCAATAATCCTCTTTGTGTACATAACTGTAAGATACTCTGTTTGATTGTGAACAGACGAACGAATAGATCGGTGTAGTGATGAGGTTTCAGCGGGTTTTCTATTTTGGTTTTATTTGGTTCCCAAGCCACGTATTTATCTTCATCTCTTCCAATCCTGCGCCTCTGACAACAGCGCTTTTTCCTGGCAAGTATTAGTAACATACTTCACCTGAAAGATTATAAAATTACCCACTTGCAATTAACTGCTTCTGCATTTACTTAACTTTATTTTGCAAGAAGATTCATATTGAAAGATTGTCATTAGTTCACTCACTGACTAAGATCGGTTAATTTTTATACTCTTATTCAACATTATGGGTAATTCTTCTTTGAAAATTACTCTAAAGTTTCAGCTTAAAGATCAAGTCACTGTTGTTTCTTTATTAAATCTAATACATTCTTTAACTTTGAACTTTAACCGTTCTAGATTGTCATTTGTAATGAAACTTTTTTTGAGCAAATTTGTAACGCCTCTGTGAAAGCGCTCTTATTTCAACTGTAATACTATGAATGGGCAGTTGCAAGGGTCTGAAATGTTGTGTGTTTTGTATAGAAAATGAAAGTACTTAATGAGCTGAGAACAAAGATGCCTTTGGTTTCTAATTAAGTCCTATTGTTCCGGGGATGTGATTTTGGTCCAAAATACATTGTTTTAAATGGGAATCCCGCGTAGTGACATCACTACGTACGTGATTTTTTACAACTTTACATGTGTGTACCTCCAAACTGGGACACTTTAAAAAAAAAAACCCAAGGTTTCATTGTTCTCAGCTCATCAAGTAAGTACTATAATTTTCTTTGTAAAAAACACCATTTCAGACCCTTGCAGCTGCTCCGTTGAAGCCGTTTCTGGGAAGAGAGCCATAAAACAAAAAGTAAGCTCTTCGAACATAACTCTCTATTCAATCGTAATGCCAATTTTTCAGGAAGAGTACTGATTCATGGTCCTTTTTTCTGGAAATGGCCTCAATTTTACTTGATCTTTAGCCGGAAATCCTTGATGTAGCAGAGAGGAGCTATTCTGCAGGCGGATGTGAAATCAAACATTGTTCAAAAGTCTCTTTTTTGGCTAATTATAACCCTTTTGTCCACATTGTGTTTTGAGTTCGTTTCAGAAGTGTAGGCGCACCTAGACCAATAATCTTTGGCGAATTTTCAATTTTCATTCAATCAAATCAAAGCAATACTTGCCTGCAATACTTTAACTTTTAATTTAAAGTGTTTGTCAATGAAAAGCAGATGCTCATAATGCATTTTCACTCCTTTTCGGCTTGTACTATGAAAAATAACATGGATAAATTCTAAAGATTATCAATCCAGGTGTGCCTACACCTTTGAAAAGACCTCTATCTGCGCTTTGCATTTTGTAGCTTGCGTGTATGCGTGACAGAGATGTTAGAACTCAGTTCAAAAAAAAAATTGAGCACAAAATTACTTTGTCGTCAATTAATTGGGAAAGGGTCAAACCTACTTTAACCACGAAAAGTTAACAATTTTTCTCAAAATCTCTTTATACTTTATAGATGATGTAAATTTATGGTTTAAGGAAGGGCTAGTCCTCTTAATCCCCCCCACCCTAGATGAGATTTTCTCAATCTATCCATTCGCCTTGCAGGCAATGTAGGTAACTCAGAGCGTTTTAAATTTACTGATTTTTAATTTAAGAGGCTGAATCAGTCAACAGTTCAGAGCCAGAATGATATCATCATGCATCGGCCAGCTGGCTGATTATGAACGATTGTATCGTAATGTTATCGAGTCGATGATGGAGTACGTTTTATTCTTATGGGTGGTGCCATTCTGAAAGGAACCCTCTCATCTCTGCGGATATTTGCTGATGACTCCTGAGCTATCAGAGAATTTCTGCTTTGCAAAAATGGAAGGGTTTCTATCACAATGATACCTCCTATAAGATAACTTGTATTTGTTGACTCGATGGCATTACGATGCGATTGTTCATAACCTGCCTGCAGAGTTGTTTATTAATTTTTATCTCTTTTTTTTGTTTTTTATGTATCAACTATAGTTTATCCACCTTTGGGGGTGGGGAATGCTTAAATTGCTATTGTTATTTTACCGCCTCAGTGCAATTGGTCATTGTACAGGCCTGTTTTATCGTTAGAGGATGTCGAGTTAGTTTTTGGCGCAGTGTCACTCATCCGCTCTCGCGGAGCTCTGCCCTGTAGGATCAACCTACAAATGCTGGCATCGGAAGGTGCTTGATCCTTAAGATTCTAATCAGATATTAAACCAATGAAAAAAAAAAGGAAAACGAATTTACCTCTTTTCTTTTTGTTGACTCGGCATTGTTTGCCCAAGATATATTTTTCAAATTAAGTTGTATTTTCTCATATTGTTAAGTTAAAATGTATGAATTTAATTTAAGTTACAAGTGAAATTACTTTTTCTTTTTACTTTTTTTTTTACTCCCCCTCAAACTTAATTTGTAGCAATCTGTACCTGTTGTACTTACCTGTTTTGAGTTGACTCAGAGCTACTGTTCTCAGGGCCATATCTGGAGGGTGGCGAGATGGGGCAACCCCCCCCTCCCCCCTTCCATCCTCTATCTCTATGAGAAACCTCCTCATACCCCTCAGTGAGGGAACCAATTGATACCTGAGTCCCTATGTGTAGAGGGTTAGATCAAGAGGATGGGCTACCTTTAGTTAGTCAACGAGTTTTAGGCTTGAAGGGCGCCGCTATTGGATGCGATTTATGCACCTGTTCACATTCTCTGTTGAACTCTCAGGGTGTGTAGCGAAAGAATGAGATGATAGTCAATGAAGTTGTTAATTTCCTTCAGTGGCGGCTCGTGAAATTGGGCAACTTTGCTTCCCCTCTATTGAAATGAATGTAAAACAATCGATTTTCCAGCCTCCTACAGATTCAAATATTTTACATACGTTTAAATGGACGAATTGCATGGTTGCCAAATTGCACGAGCCGCCACTGATTTTCTTCGTAGTGTATCTCAAGGATGTCTATAATGTTCTATAGGATCTTCGAAAGCGTTGATCAGCAAAAAATCACACCGTTAAAAACTGTACGGCACTGTAATCAGACCAACAGCACTATGCATGTAAACAAGTGTTCAAAATTGTATCCAATGGCAGCGCTTCAAGATCTCACTTGTCTTAACTCTCTACGTATAAGGCGTAAAATTTCATAATTGTCCAAGTGCTATCAAATGTAGCAAGGATTGAGCTAATTCTTAATTTTTTTAGGAGTAACCAAAAGTGCACTTGATTAGAGATTTCTTGTTTTTTTTTCCTGAAAAATGTGTCTAATCATTGAGTAATGTTTGTTAAAATCGTCATACCTATAGGCGCGTTTGATATTGTTCTTTATGGAAAGAAAAAATTTCTCTATCTTTGCAACCTCTGATGGCACAAACATTATTATGAATCTGTAAGTCACTTATAAGAGTCCCTATATATTATGAGAGTTCCGCCGTGTTATATTCTTCCTCTTCAAAAATGAAGGAGAGGAAACGGATCAAAGATGGTTCAAGAGGCAAAATGAAAATGGTGGATGGCGCTCTGTTGCCGCTATTTCAAATAGTTTAGGTTCTAATAATCTAATATATATTCTATATAATAACGGTCATTATTGTAAGAGATATTGTCCTCCAGAATAAGATTCTGCCTCTAGGCAGAAGATAAACCAACAATAATTGCGGCAGTCAAGGTGCTGTAAATGTTAAAATGAATGAGTGCAAACAGTAACAGAACTTGCTGCCTTTTGCATTTTGCCTCTTAGGACTTCTGTGAGAGCTTAAATCTGAGAGCCAATCAGAAATGGATTTGGACATGGCGCAACTCTCTTAGTCTATAGGGATTCGAATTCATGACCTAACCCCCTTCCTTCAGTTTCTTGTTCCTATCTCGTTTTAATCGACTTGGTGGTGTCACAAATATTTATGAATTTCTTGGTTTCTAACGCAACACACTTTTGACAACTAAGTGATGCACATTACAAGGGCCAATTGAAGAAGAAGTGTGCCGTGCCAAAAAAATTAGACTTAGACTTCAGGATTCTGAAGAACACAGCAAATGTTTCACGAGCCCCTTAGAGGAGGGGACCGTCCCAGTTGGGAGACTTCTGAATTTATCACAGGCTGTTTTCTTGTTTACAATAATGATTTTCCAAAACCAGAGCTGTTAATTATAACCTTGACGGCTTTTTGAAGGGAGGATCCAACTCCTATTGATGACCTCTGTAATTGGTTTCTTTCCGCAAAAAGCCGCTCAATTAGTTTGGGTTGTTTGTTCGACCCCGAGTTGGGTCTGTGATTTTGAGAATATTTCATGCGAGTAATCTCCAAAGGTTTAAAAAGCAGGGGCTAGTATCTTGACATTGCAGCAAATCAGTTTCCTCTCCACCTTGACTCGCAACTAAGGTTAATTCTGGAAACGTATCAATTACTGCGTTGTCTTGGAGGAGGGCCAATAAATGTGTGGAAGAGGAGAGTGCTTTTCCAAAAAGATCAGTCTAGTGGTTACATCAAGCGTTTGCTGTTATTGTTATGGATATTTCTCCAGGAAAACGCCTCAATATACCTAGTTTTTGCCCTAGTTTATGTTAGATATTTTGTTGCCGTAGTTTTATCTCTTTCTTCTGTAATGAAGATAATTGAATGATAACCCCCCCCCGTCAATTGAAACATTTTTTTTTCATTGCTTCTGTTTTTGCAAGAGATGTATAGTTAAATATTTTTCTTTTTTCTTTACTTAAAGTATTACTCTCCTCTCTCCGAAGAAGCCTAAGTTCCCGTTCCATCTGAAAAATCTTATCACACAATTCTATTGACTTTGAAAAGTAAGAATAGTTTCAAGCTACAACTCCTTTATTTTTATGGTAGTCTATTGGATTGAGTTGTAAGTAAGTATCTATAGTTTCTTGATATTCCTTTTTCTTACCGTTCCAAAAAAAACCTTAATTTTATACAAATTTTCCAATTTGTACTTGCATGTCTGTGTGTGTGTATATTCCTTTTATTTTTTTATCTATTTTTCACAATTTTTAAGATTATTATTCTTTCTTTTCAAATGGTAGAATTCTAGTTTCAGTTTGATTGTACGTATGTAAGTAAATTGTATAAATTGTAAAAATTCTTTAGAAATTTTAAGAATTTTTTTTGAAGATATGCAAGCTTTATTATTTATGATTAAGTATAGTGTCATATTTCAATAAACTATTAATCATACTTTTAAACATAACTTCTCTGACGTTTTTGTCTTTTCTGAACACATGAAGCTGCATTTCACAGTTTGCTCCCCTTCAAAGATGCTTGAGGAGCACTTACCTATGGAAGGTCAAATCGGCCACTGTACAAATAGCTACTGTCCAGTGGTTGAACTTCAGTGGCAGATCTACCAAAGACGGCCGAGACAAAAGGAGAAAAAAGTTTTGAGACAGCCATCGATTCGTACGCATTCTACCAGGAATCGATTTTGGTGGGTAGCAAAAGTCTTGAGGCAAGACAGTGAAACTTGCGTGTTTCGATGGGTACCTAACGAAAGTTTTGAAATAAGAAATCGAAACCTACATCCTTCGACGGGTACCAACAGTTTTGATAGAATATATTAAAAAATACATGTTTCGATGGGAAGCAAAACACTTAAGACAAAACTTAAAAAAAACGTGCAAGTTTCAATGTCTTGTCTTGAGACTTTTGCTAAGCCTGGGAAGATGTGGGTTTTCAATTCTTGTCACAATACTTTTCTAACAATCAAAACTTGTCCGTTTCGATTTCTTTGAAAAAGACTAATGTCACTTTGAAGGACGTTGGAGGCTTTTCGAGAAAAATGCTCACAGCTGGAAAATCACGTCCCACTCTTTAGACCACGATATCTCGAGAACCGTGCGTTTTAAAGCAATTTAAGGCCAGTTTGAAGTCCAACAAAATGCTCAACAAACAAAAACAAAAAAAAATGTCTGTTTCATTAGATCACATACTCTCGAGACACTGGTGTTTTAAAGCATATCTCAGGCCAGTTTGAAGCCTTAGCCCGAGGGAACTTGACCCAATGAACACGCCTGAGCCATCAAAAGAACCAATTTCTCAAGCCCATACTTTCGCCTTTTCCGGGGTTTTTTCGACCGCTAATTCGAAATTGTTTTCCCCGCTCGAAATTAAAAAAATAGAAAGGGGTGTTACATCGTCGAAATTTTAGCAGAAAAAGTACCAAAAAAACTCGATAACTCCGATGCCGCGAGTCCGATCGTTTCGGGACCGGTCTCAATCGATTCCTAGGGTCAATTCACGTCGGAATCGACCACTAACTCGACATTTATTTCCCCCCTCGAAATTGAAAAAATCGAAAGGGGCAACAACGTCGAAATTTTAGCCGAAAAAATATTTTTCGAGACTTTTTGTCTCGGATTCTGTTGAGAAGTGTCTTTTCCGACGTAAAATCCTCCGGCGAATCGGTTGAGATCAATCCCGTTTCGATCGGAGCAGCCGTTCTCGAGATATCGACTTTTTCAGGATCTGTAGAGATTGTCGTATTCTTCCAAAATGAAGGCACCCGAAATGTACCGAAAAAACTCGACAACTCCGATGCCGCGAGTCCGATCGTTCCAAGACCGGTCTCAATCGATTCTTTGGGTCGATTCACGTCGGAATCGACCCAAAATTTATTAAATAAATAAATGAATAAATGATCCATTTGTGATTTAATTGATTTATCAGGTCCGAATACGGATTTTGCGGAAAGCTGCAGCAAATGAATACACGGTTCGATTTTGGTGTTTCTCCGCGGCATCGCGTCGCGTGGAACGCGGCAACGCTACATTCATTCATTGAAACCTATGTAAAATATCGAACAGAGGGAGTGCGCTGTGCGTCCCCACAAGCTCGATTCTTTTCATGCGTTTAAATGGATACTAGACAGCGGTACCAGAACGCACGCGACGCTACTGGGTTTTTCTCTTAAGTAGTTAAATATTTTTGAATTCAGCCGTGTAAAAGGAAGAGTCGGATCATGAAGTCTGCCAAGAAAAGAGTGTGAGCTGACGATAAAATACATCCAAAAGAACGCCTCGTGAAGCAAAGGGTAGATTTTAAATTAAGAGGGAGTTACAAGTAAGGAAAATTTCATGTCATCTTTAAATTTAAGGGTAAGTAGCTTTATTATTTATATACATTAAAAAAAAAAAAAAAAAAAAAAAAAAAAAAAAAATTGACAGTTAGTGCTGTATATGCGCGTGGGCTATAGTCGTAGCCCACTTGACTCAAAGACTATACAAAGGTACTGTCTAAGGCAAAGAATAAGCGTAAAAGTATGCAAAATGTTTGTCCTATATGTATAGCATAACTTGAAGTTACTTTGAGCCTCAATAGAATTTCATAATCGTAGACAAAGTTACACACTAAATGATAGGACTGAGTCATGTGCTCTATAACTTTTGATAGAAAGTATCCTGATCGAAATTCTTATTGTTAAATTTGTCCGTTGGTTTAATAGACTTTACGATTTTTCAAGACGTACTATAACGTGGGCATCCTGCATAGTCCTTGAGCACTTAAAAGTCACAAAATTTTTCTTACCGAAATTTGACGGTAAAAATTTCGACTCTAGGTTACTTTCTTTTGAAAGTCATAATACGATGTAGGCCGCTCGTCTCTTCTATAGGGTTAAACGGCTGCTAGTCTTTTCCGCACAAAAGTGGGTCATATTTTCCGCACAAACGCCGAGGCTGCACAATCTGGCAGCGTTGCTTCTCCGAAAATAAATAATATTATGAGATATGGCAGAAAATGTTAGATACCCATGTATCCTTGGAAATGAAATCCGTTGCCATAAATGAGGTTCACCTGGTGGCGTAGCGTGCAATTTGGCAACGTTGTAAGCGTGCCCATTTAAATCCATGTAAAAGGTCGAATGTGAGGGTGTTCACCGAGCACCCAGTAGTTCGATCTCTTTGATTGATTTAAATGGACACATTACAATAACGTTGCCAAATGGCACGCTACGCCACTGTTCACCAAGAAGGAAGACTCCAGCCTGAGTCAGAAGTTCAGCTTACCACTTACACTCGGTATACTGGTACACATATATAATACGGTTACTCGTCAAATCTGCAGTTCCTTCAGCTTGTTAGTGACTCTAAAAAAGTGTCGCTTTATTAAAAAGCGACAAACAATGCGTAGGAGATTAAGGATGACGACACTGACGACCCTTAGCCATAAGATGATGGTTTTTAAACCGGGATAAAATTGACTGCACTAGACCGCATTTACACCTCAAAGGACTCAGGAGGGTGAAACGTTCCCAGGCTTTACTTTTTAAAGAAGCAGAGTCTGGGGGGTGATCACGGAGGATCGGATCGTTTTGATATCGTTATCGTTATCGCTTGCGTTAAATCAAATGGGCTTGCTTCTGCGCAACTCGATCGCGCAGGTGATCCCCTCCTCACCTCTTCCGACTCCAAACTTCGAGATTACGACAGCCTCCGACTCATCGCTTCCTTTCGTCCGTTTCAATCGTTACGAGGAGCTCAAAACGATTCGATCAGTTGAGCCACCCATAAGGTTAGGGGAGACCGGGGCACCATGGGCCCTTTTTATTTGAAGCTAAAAAAAAGCATAGAAAGCATTGCATGCCATCAACCATTTTTTTTTTTACAAAGAGACTACCCTGTATACTTTCATAATCTATGGTGGTTTTTGAAAATTTTTAACATGTCTGCTCAAAAAAAAAAATAAATAAAAAAAAAAAAAAAACCCATGGTGCGCCGGGCCGGGGCACCATGGGTTCGGACTTGGGGCACCATGGGTCCAGAAAAGGAATACTGAAATCGATTAAAAAAACAACAAGAATTTCACCAAAAAAACGACCAAAGTTGTATTTTCTAAAAAGAAGTTAATCTTAAAGTATTTAACAAAAAAAAAAAAAAAAAAAAAAAAAAAAAAAAAATAGCTAAATAATTTTGGAACAAAATTGCACTAAAATTGGTTCGCAAAAAAAATTGTTGAAGAATCAGTCAAAAATATTTTTTTTTTTTAATTATTCAGGGTCATAAAGCCCCTTTTGGGACTTTCTTTTATAGTTACGAACCATACCTAAAACAAACAGAAAGAGAAAATAGATAACTAAGTTTGTTATCATTAAAGTATTGGAGTATTTGAAGACCCATGGTACCCCCGATTGAAAGGACTCATGGTGCCCCGATAGGGGTTCACAAGATAAAGGCACAATCTAACCTATAAATAATTGAGATAACTGTTCCCTCTTTTGAGGGAAATTCCTTACGAGTGTAAGGATGAAAAAAATGTTTGACTGGAGTTGCCTGAAGAGTAGTCCGACACTTGAAAAAAAAAATTGTCGCATCAAAATAAGTAGATTTTTTCCTTCTGAAATTTTCAATCCCGTTTTTTCACCTTTGATATGAAGTTTAATCATAACAAACAGGATGGGTGAACATAACCTCTTATAATGATCACTTGACAGCGGTAGTGCCAACCTAACTACATTGAAAGTCACTGAACCAGCAAAAACCCATGGTGCCCCGGTCTCCCCTACATGTAAACGATAACGATACCGAAACGATCCGATCCTCCGTGATCACCCCCTGGGACCTTTTTGTCGACGAAACCCCATGTTTGTCTTTTAATCGCCATCCAATTTTACGTTTATACGTATGCATTATTGCTCGAGAAACTTTTCTTTTATCACAGGCGAGTCCTACTTTTCCTTACGTTTTACGCTATTGTTCGATGTTCCGTATGAAAATTGAGTTCATTCTCCCGCAGCGTTGCCATAGTGTGCAAAAAAATAACTGTGCGGAAATGAAAATCGGGGATTTTGTGCGGAAACGGTGAGCCCCGCCTTATTTTGTGCGGAAATGACGAACTCCCGGTTAAACTGAGCCGCGCACTATGACACTTTTGCCTGTATAAAAATCGGGTGTCAAATTATTTTTTTGCGGGACGTCTCAAACGAAAACAGCGTTCTATTTTTGATCACGAGATCGAGCATTTCCGCATCGATTATTGTGGGTACTTCGCATGAATGAGTTTACTTTCGGTCTCATAATTCGAGTTTTTACATTCGCATATATTTGTTTTCCTATTCATGAATTGAATTGCGCAAAGCAAAGGCAGCACCCATAGCCGTAACCAGGAATTTATCGTTCTCTCTCTTTCTCCCATTGAAACGCATGTGTTAAAAAGGTGGGGCCTGTCCGGACTTCAGCCATTTTTTGTCCCTTTTAAAATGCGAAGGGGAGTGGGAGAGAGAGAGAGAGAGAGAGAGGGAGAGAGAGAGAGAGAGAGGGGGAAGAGAGAGAGAGAGAGAGAGGAGAGAGAGAGAGGAGAGAGAGAGAGAGAGAGAAAAGAGAGAGAGAGAGAGGAGAGAGAGAGAGAGAGAGAGAGAGAGAGAGAGAGAGAGGAGAGAGAGAAAGACAGAGAGAGAGAGGGAGAGAAAGACAGAGAGAGAGACAGAGAGAGACAGAGAGAGAAAGAGAGAGAGGGAGAGAGGGAGAGAGGGAGAGAAAGACAGAGAGAGAGAGGGAGAGAAAGACAGAGAGAGAGAGAGAGAGAGAGAGAGAGAGAGAGAGAGAGAGAGAGAGAGAGCTGGCTACGGCTATGGCAGCAGCAAGTCTGCTGCTTGGCATAATTAAAACTTGGTTGACTCAAGTGTATTGGGGAGCCTCACGCACCACCTTTTCACTTTTGGTCTTTAACGTAAGCGGATAAGGACGCAACTGAGTAAAGAATGTAACACTGAGCTTAAGTTTAGTAAGACAATTAATGTTTATTGAAAGTAGGTTTCAAAGTTTGAATTAGAGCCCCCTAGGTATGTTGAGTCACGAGTTGTGATGCGTACAGTGCATATGTTTTGTGTTGTGAGTACGTCTACATTTTCCATCTGTTGCTCTCTAATGAGTTCATCTGTGAGCTTTTTATGCTGCCCATATTATACGCAGTTTAGATCGAGACTAGGTATAGGTATCTCAAGTTTCGGTCACGATCTGTCTGTGCTTAGAAAAAGAAACAACGACAAAAAACAAAACAAACTAAACCAAAAACAAAACAAATTAACAAATTAAAAAACAGAAAAAAATCCATCATGACAGCATCACCTCGCTCTAGTTTTGGGACAATTTTGGCAATTCAAATGGTCATATCGGCTGTCGTAACCCAACCACAGGTATGCGTTTTATACCTTATTCACTGCATGAGATTTTTTTTTTCAACCCAACGGATTTTTTAATTCTTTAGGTGGTCATATACATAGGAAAAATAGTGAAAAAATTATTGGACAGTTCGGTCAAAATTATAATTTTTTTTGTTATCATGTTTTACACATGCTATAACACCATCAGAAATGGCGGGAAAAGAAAAAAATGAGAAAGACATTAAATTTTCGAGAAAAATAAGTTTTTACCTTATACTAGGATTTTTCAAACCTCAAATGCCGAAAGCTTTGTAAAAATAATGAAATTGGGGTTGATTTGGATACGGGGGTAAATTTTTCTGCCGACGTGATTTCCATTATTGAAATGCATCATAATGAGTGCTGGTAGTCTTTTGAAAAAAGTTTGAGCCCGTTTTTATGTTTTCTTATAATGTGTCACTATGGTGATGCAATTTGAAAAAAGTCAACATATACATTACAATGCCTGATATTGGGCTTTTTACATAATATGTGACACCGGTGTCACACTATCGGTGAAACAGGATTGCGCGAATGGTCCCTAAAAAAAGTATAGGATTGCGCGAAAAAGATGCCAGTATAGCGCGAATGAAAACCCCATATACTTCACACAGGATTGCGCGAATTTGAAATTACTATGATTTAACGGATCAGTTAGGCAACATAGAAAATTAATTTGTGAGATAAAGTTTGATGAAAACTTTTGAACTGCTTACCTTATAGTGAGAATTAAATGTAAAATCCATGTCTTATGAATCACTCAGATTCCACTCGTCGTAAAAACAAGTAAAAATTGCACTTAAATGTAAAACTACTAAAACGCGCTAAAATAATAAACAATCTCTAGTGAAGCACCGAGCCGTACTAATGCGTCGATGAAACAGGATTAATGCGTGTCAGCGTGTCATTAGTACAACATTCGCCTGATTTCATCTGATTTGTTTCGGTAAATTCGGTATCAACACATACGCAGCTGATAACCGCGAGTGTCCACTATCACATTCCGGCATCACAGATGGGGAATGAGCTTGGCAACTAGGAAATACCTTGCAAGTGTTGCCAAATCTTCGCTTTCCCTTTGAAAGCAAAATATTCGCGGTAAAAAGTTGGATGTCGATACTTGATAGATTCGCGCAATCCTAGACCCCAAAAAAAGGGGGGAAAAGGGTCCATTCGCGCAATCCTATGTCAGCCCACACTATGCAGTAAGAGGGTTTTAACCAAAGAGCAAACAAGAGTCGCAATTGAATGGAAGGCCTGCGTGGTCAACGTAGATAAGGGATCCGAACGCGGGCTGGCCTCTGATTGGCTGCAACGGGTGGAGCAAAAATGACTCGGGGTATAGGGAAAATAACACGGGATTTTCGTTCCGGGGCGTTTATCTCAAAACCGAAGCAAAATAGTATCGAAACAATTTACACGAGTCGATTCAGCAGATTTTTCCGAACAATTTGATAGGTCATAAGTGCCACTTTATTGCAAATTCGGAAAGACTGTTTCAGTTTAAAAGTTCGCACTTTCGCGTGCGTACTTTTAAACTGAAACAGTCTGTTCGAATTTGCAATAAAGTGGCACTTATGACCTATCAAATTGTTCGGAAAAATCTGCTGAATCGACTCGTGTAAATTGTTTTGATACTATTTTGCTTCGGTCTCGAGATAAACGCCCCGGAACGAAAATCCCGTGTTATTTTCCCTATACCCCGAGTCATTTTTGCTCCACCCGTTGCAGCCAATCAGAGGCCAGCCCGCGTTCGGATCCCTTATCTACGTTGACCACGCAGGCCTTCCATTCAATTGCGACTCTTGTTCACTCTAGAGTCCCTTGATGGAAATATTGTATAGGGAGTACCGACACGACACTTCATGCATTGTTCACGCCGAAACGCTCACAAAAGCAAAACACGTAAATTAACTGTGCAAGTACCAAAAACCGGCGACATTGAAAATCAACAACACACGAAAACAAAGGGACTCGGAATTTCGGCGACCTTTTTCCGTGTTGACAAGCAAGCGTCTCTCTCTCTCTCACTCTCTGAGGCGAGGCAATCACTTGACGCTCCCCCCTCTCCACGCGCGCGCGCCGCTTCCCACTCCACGCGCGCGCGCCGCTTCCCACTCCACGCGCGCGCGCCGCTTCCCTCTCTACGCGCGCGCTCTGCCTTTGTTTCTATTGCGCTTGCGCAACTATAAATACCAGTCCCTTCCAAGCAAACATCGTCAGTCATCACTCGAAGCTGTTACACGAAGGACGACGCTCGCTCTCCATCGCTTCAACACTCGAGTCCGTGCTCTGCCACAGTCAAGACGTGTTTCACTCTTCGACTCTTGGGATTTCTCAGCTCTACCTCTCTTCTCCTCAACGCAGCGCGCTTGCGCCTTCGCTTCGCACTGCACTGAGCGAGCGCTGCCCCAGTCAGCCCCGGCACGACGACTTCGACTATCTCTCTCTGCGCAGCTAGCACTCCGAGCGGACTTACAATCCCTCGCGTCAGCTCGCCCGTCTCTCCAACTGTCTCGCACCGCGCTACCTACGCGCACCCGGCTTGGTCGCGTTTCGCACCTCGCCCGAGGACCCTGATTCCTCTCCTCTGCGTGCTTCACACCAGAGCAGCCCCAAGGAGCCAACTCCGGGGGAAAAAATCGCCTATTTTCACCTGGCGTCCGAGTGCTTCACTCGTAGCCCCAAGGAGCCTACTCCGGGGGATTTTTTCCGCACTTAGCGATAAATCGCCGCGTACACCCGGCGTCCGAGCGCTTCGCTCGTAGCCCCAAGGAGCCAACTCCGGGGGATTTTCCTCTAGCTTCGCGCTATAAATAGCCATTCGAACTCGGCGTCCGAGCGCTTCGCTCGTAGCCCCAAGGAGCCAACTCCGGGGATTTTCCTCTAGCTTCGCGCTATAAATCGCCATTCGAACTCGGCGTCCGAGCGCTTCGCTCGTAGCCCCAAGGAGCCAACTCCGGGGGATTTTCCTCTAGCTTCGCGCTATAAATCGCCATTCGAACTCGGCGTCCGAGCGCTTCGCTCGTAGCCCCAAGGAGCCAACTCCGGGGGATTTTCCTCTAGCTTCGCGCTATAAATAGCCATTCGAACTCGGCGTCCGAGCGCTTCGCTCGTAGCCCCAAGGAGCCAACTCCGGGGGATTTTCCTCTAGCTTCGCGCTATAAATCGCCATTCGAACTCGGCGTCCGAGCGCTTCGCTCGTAGCCCCAAGGAGCCAACTCCGGGGGATTTTCCTCTAGCTTCGCGCTATAAATCGCCATTCGAACTCGGCGTCCGAGCGCTTCGCTCGTAGCCCCAAGGAGCCAACTCCGGGGGATTTTCCTCTAGCTTCGCGCTATAAATCGCCATTCGAACTCGGCGTCCGAGCGCTTCGCTCGTAGCCCCAAGGAGCCAACTCCGGGGGATTTTCCTCTAGCTTCGCGCTATAAATCGCCATTCGAACTCGGCGTCCGAGCGCTTCGCTCGTAGCCCCAAGGAGCCAACTCCGGGGGATTTTTTCCGCACTTAGCGATAAATCGCCGCGTACACCCGGCGTCCGAGCGCTTCGCTCGTAGCCCCAAGGAGCCAACTCCGGGGATTTTCCTCTAGCTTCGCGCTATAAATAGCCATTCGAACTCGGCGTCCGAGCGCTTCGCTCGTAGCCCCAAGGAGCCAACTCCGGGGGATTTTCCTCTAGCTTCGCGCTATAAATCGCCATTCGAACTCGGCGTCCGAGCGCTTCGCTCGTAGCCCCAAGGAGCCAACTCCGGGGGATTTTCCTCTAGCTTCGCGCTATAAATCGCCATTCGAACTCGGCGTCCGAGCGCTTCGCTCGTAGCCCCAAGGAGCCAACTCCGGGGGATTTTCCTCTAGCTTCGCGCTATAAATCGCCATTCGAACTCGGCGTCCGAGCGCTTCGCTCGTAGCCCCAAGGAGCCAACTCCGGGGGATTTTCCTCTAGCTTCGCGCTATAAATCGCCATTCGAACTCGGCGTCCGAGCGCTTCGCTCGTAGCCCCAAGGAGCCAACTCCGGGGGATTTTCCTCTAGCTTCGCGCTATAAATCGCCATTCGAACTCGGCGTCCGAGCGCTTCGCTCGTAGCCCCAAGGAGCCAACTCCGGGGGATTTTCCTCTAGCTTCGAGCTATAAATCGCCATTTGAACTCGGCGTCCGAGCGCTCCGCTCGTAGCCCCAAGGAGCCAACTCCGGGGGATTACTTACGCACCTCGCGCACCAAAATCGCCGCACGCATTCGGCGTCCGAGCGCTTCGCTCGTAGCCCCAAGGAGCCATCTCCGGGGGATTTTTTACCGCGCCCCGCGCACCAAGCGTTGTCCACAGCCCTAGCTGTTTACAAAGCGCCTAGGAACCAGCCAGGCGCATACATGCATTTTGACAGGAGTCGATTTTGTCGACCGCGTGAACGCATTCGAAGGTTAAGTTCGACAGTGGACCAGTGGTGGATTGGCGGATTTGCCGGCATTCCGGTCCGTTCCCATACGTTCCTCTACGAATCGACTCCTTCGTGTGGAGCCTTCGATGTCGTCGACTCCTGCTCGACTCCGTGAGAGCCTAAAACCAACGACCAATCACAACTCGTTGAGCTCGTGTCGGTACTCCCTATACAATATTTCCATCAAGGGACTCTAGTTCACTCTTTGGTTTTAACAACCAATCAACCTTTTTTTGATTTTCCTGATGTGAATCCTTGAGGCCTGTGGGATGTCCAGTTTTGTGCATCGAAGTTCCATGTCCAAAAAATATCGACATTATATCGATGCATCGAAACAAATTTCAACAAGTCAAAAATGAGAAATCGCTGGAAATCAAAGAGTAAACAAGAGTCCCAATAAAACGGTAGGAGAGCGTGGCATAGTCGAATTACTATGGAATGTCACTATCGATTGTACAAATGTACGGCCTCTGATTGGCTGGCAAAAACCTAGGCCCTGAGAGATCGCTCTTAAGGAAATTTAACATGAGGTTTTCGACTTTGACTCATTTAAAGTTAAATTCCAAGAAAATTATTGCTCCTTACCTTCGGGAAATTCAAATTATATTTTTTGAGGATATAACGAAGATATTGATGGGTCATACATATTATTTCATTGAAAAAGTAACAGAAGAATATGAATTTGAAAGTAAAATTATGGACAATTTTTTGCCGTGTTTTCCACTCTTCGCACAGGTCGAGTCAAGTGTGTGGTGTAGCAGTTGTTTTTCCCATTTTCATTGTTTTAGTTTAGTGCAGATAGTTTGAAATGCATGTAAAATTCATTCTTAGAAGGATATACGCCGATTTCATGAAGAAAACCGAATATTTAACCACAAATACACAAGAAATACGAGGTTTAGCGGCTCACTATCGGACGTGACGGCGGAAAAAATTGCCCGTAATTTTACTTTTGAAGAATTTTACTTTTACTTAATTTTGTCTATAGCTTTGGTTCCCTTGCCACCCCCCTCCCCCCTCCCCCAGAGTGCGACCATGAAAAAAGAGGAAATATGCGAAAGGATTAGGGTCGGATACTGTAATGGTCAACTAGGTTACAATTATTGTGTAATCGATAACCACCCTTATTCGCCTAACTTTGCACCATGGATCTTTAGTGATCTTCATATTTTGCTGTGACTCGACAAAGCAACAAATCAGGAAAAAATTAAAAATCAATCGATAACCACCCCTTCCGCCTAATTTTGCATCATGGATCTTTTGTGGTATTCTCTTTTTGCTGTGACTCAAAGCAACAAATCAGACAAAATTAAAAATTGAATAGATAAATTATACTTAATGAATCAAGATTTTCTGAATACAGCCCGAATAAAGATATAAAAAAAAAAAATTAAACACTGAAATCTGGGAACAAGGCTAAAAAAGCCTTCTTAATCTTTTTTAGCCTTGTTTCCCGATTTTCAATGTTTGATTTTTTTTTTTTTTTTTTTTTTTTTTTTAAATTACATAATGTTATGGTGTTTTTGGTATAGGGTCCCCCTCTTCCAGAAATCGGCTACTTAAGCAACAAGAAAAGTTATGGAGGCTACCGACCACCTACCGGCCCGGGCCCAGCCCGACCAACTAGTTCTGACGCTGACGGAGCTGGCACACCCGGCAAACCTGCCACACCCGGCAAACCTGCCCCTGCCCCTGCCCCAACAAAACCTCGAAAAAAGAAACCAGATGAGAAACCAGGAATTGACGTTGGACTCCCTGGTACCATAGTTTGGCCGAAGAAGGCCAAGCGGTTGGCCGGGCTCTTGGCAATGGCCAATTTAATTCCCGACAAGATCGAGGAAACCGATCCATCTCCCGAGCAAGTCAACAGTCCTCTCCAACCGACCGAAGAAGACTATATTTATCATAAAAATCCGTGCAGAAGTTACAGGGAAAACAAGAAAAGTCCGAAGAACAAGAGTAAAAAAAAGGGTTGTAAGAATGCTGGGACGAATTTGAAAGACTACGTCGAGAAATATCATTTAAACTTACCTAATTGTCCTAGTATCGGTAAAGCTCGATGCCTCCAATTTTTCCAATACGGAGGAAGATGCTATGTTCAAGCTAATAAGGACGCACCATGGGATCAGCAACGGTTAGTGTTGATCAATAATTGCTTACCTAATGCTGGTGCACCAGCACCACAAGGTCCACAAGCAGCACCAGGGGTGGCACCACCACCACCTGGGGCAGTACCAGTGGCGTAGATAGCTCCCCCGCAGTCCCTGCGGCGCGGGCGCGGGGTTCGCGCAGGCATAGGCGGAACTAGGAATTTTTTCAGGGGGGGGGGGCTGAGTTCCAAGGGATCTTAGAGACACCTCAAAGCGAGAAAACTCGAGGATGACTCGAGCCTAATCCAATGATGCCAGATTGATTCGCAGGTTCAAAAACAGACTGCCAAGCTCTCTCTCTCTCTCTCTACCATGGGAATAAAAAGTTATTGTAGCAACCAGAATTTTTAATTCGTAGACGGATTCAATTCTCCCCTCATATACTGTAATATTTTTTTCTCGTTGTTGTGGGTAAACGTTTTTTTGTTTCCAAAATTTTCTGGGGGGGGGGGCTTGGCAGACCCCTGGGGGGGGCTTAACCCCCCCCCCCAGCCCCCCCTATTTCCGCCTATGGTCGCAGGGTCTAATAAACCCGTTAAGTAATGACGTCACGATCAAAATTGGTTCCAAACAAATGCTCTATCTCACTCCCTCTTGTGAATTTACCCACAAGAAATCAGATCCAAATTTTCGAATGCAAATCATGCTAGTAAACAACCGGTTTCCTCAAATTTTATTGCACCATTAGATCGTAGGTGGACCGTGACCAAAAAAAGTGGGGGGGGGGCTAAAAAGTGATGATTTTTTTTTTTTTTTTTTTTTTTTTTTTGCTTCTCAAGTCTCAAGTGATGACTTTTTCCCGATTTTTAGCTCCTCCGTCTCAAAAAAATGGGGGGGGGCTATCTATAGCCCTTCCTAGCCCCTGATACGGTCCGCCTATGCATTAGATTCCGCGTACCTCTAAGTATCTTTTCACTCCGATATAATTTAAAAATGATCACAAGTTACTTTACAATCTCAGTTATATTAGAAGATGTCCTATGTTTTGTCCTTGTCTTACTCACGGTCTCTTATGGGCGTCTCACCGCCATGACAATCAATCATCCTAACCTCTCTTCGTATCGAAGCTTGTTCGAGGTATAACACCAGGTATGATGGTGCCAATGCGCCTATATCCTAAAATGTTTTGCCCATAAGAAAGTATGAGTGAGACAAGGACAAAACATAAGACTTTTTTGATATAAGTAACTATGATTGTAAATTAATACGTGATGTTTCGAAAATGTTGTTGTAACGTGATTATATTTTAAGGTTCGTGGAATCCAATGGTGTAGTAAAATCTGAGAGAACTTGTTGTTTACCAGCACGAATTTGCATTTGAAAATGTTGATCCCGTTTCTTATGGGAAAACCCGCGAGAGCGAGTGAGATGGAGCATTTGGATCCAATTTTTTTTTGACGTCACACTAAACAGGTCTATGGGCGTAAAAAAAATCGAATGCGATTAAAGGCGCCGACGTTGGGCTTTAGGTAGATATATTAAACAAAAAAAAGGATAATCAGAATCAGGGCCAGTTTCAGCCTTTTGGCGTCGGTGTACGTGCAAGTACTTGGAGGCGCTCCCCTTTCCAACCGAAACCCTTCCAACCTCTGCCTTCTCGTTCTCGCTCTATCCATCTCTCCTCTCTCCAAACTTTCTCACTCTCTGTTTTCTTATTTATTGAAACGGGGCGCAGCCCGCCGCCCCCTTCCGACCGTATGTAATATGTATGCCATTTGAGCGGCCCCGAAAATGATCATGAAGATGAATCAGAAGTAAGAAAGAGACGGACACACACTCGCAAAACTTTAGGGAATCAGCAGCTTCAGCAATCATTATACACCTATCTTTCACTCGGACCTTTCACTTTCCTCGTTGAGGGGGGGGGGTGAACTCGGTTTGGAGGCAGTCAAGTAGGGGGCGCAACTTTGAATCTCGCGGGGGGAGGGGGCGCGAAATTCTCATCTACGCCACTGGGCAATACCATGAATCAGTCAGAGACAAATAGAGACCTAGCGCAAAGCTTGGGACAGGTGTCCACTTTTCCTGCTCAATTTCGGTCGGAACTCATCGAAACAACAGCCAACTATTGCCTACTGTTGACTGATGAGCTCGTGGTTTGTATTCGCCGAGCAAAATCCCTTCCTTTTCCGGGATCGCAAACAACCCAGCCCTTCGTTGAACTCACAACTCGCGTCTCAGCAGTAGGCTATGTTTCTCGTATAGCAGCCAGTGACTCCATTTAAATTTCCTCCATTTAAAACTGTGTAAAATAATCGATTACTTGGTGAGGCGTAGCGCCTCACCTAGTATCGATCTTTTTGCATACGTTTAAATGGCAAAAGTGCACGGTTGCCAGATTGCACGAGCCGCCACTGATATGATTAACAATACCAAGTCTTAACCAACATATTCGAGGAAACTCAATTGTGTTTTTAGATGTTTTCGGGGGCGTCGATGACAACAATTCGATTTTGAATTCACCTCTGCGGGCCGATCATTTACTTTATCGTTAAAACTGTCTACGAGTGATGCTATTGGTTGAAAATTGTAAAACTTGGCTGTTGCTATGGTAATCATCGTTAAGAGTCTCGTTTTATAAAGGATATTCATGAGTAACCTTTCAAAAACGGACACTATAACGATGGTTACCAAAGCAACTGCTAAGTTTTACAATATTCGACCAATAGAATCACTCGTACACAGTCTTAACGATCGGTTTAAAGATGAAGTAAATGATCGGCCCGCTGGACTTGAATTCAAAATCGCATTGATACCATCGATTCCTGAAAACACCGGAAAGGTTCGGAAAACACGATCTAGTTTCGTGTCATCCACTGTTGCCATGCGTAGGTTGGCAATGATTTTGTATAATTTTGTAGGATGAATACGTCACGAAAATTCGATTTTGCTTCACTTTTCTAACACGGGAAACATGCGGTGTGCTGGGTCTCTATTAGAATGACAGCATGTCACAACGCAACGCAATGAATATCGTAAGAATTGTATTGTTACATTCATTTGCCATTGTAAAAAATAAAATAAAATAAAATAAACGATCAAATCGAAATAAAACAATCTTGCAATTTTATTTGTTTATATTCGTAAAGTCAAATGTTTGCAACATCGTAGCATATAAAAATAATAGACAAAAGGAAACGAAAAATAAAAACAATGTAATTAAAGAGAATGTGTTAGTTAATTGTGTGTGACATATTTTATAAGAGTGTTTTTTAATTTCGTTATTCGTCTTGCATTTACATTTTCGACGATACCAAATTTCACGCTACGCCACTGAATGGAATAAAAAAGTAGTTAAAATATTTGTAGCATTTTGCTGAAAATGTAGTATATTTTCCACTTTTTTTTTCTTTTTCCCCTAACCATAAAATAGGTATTTTATACTATCAAAAGAAAAATAAAAAAAACATGAGCAGAAAGTCTTGCACCACTGGATCTGAGAGTCATGATTCGTTAGTGGAATTATGAAACCCGGAAAGGGAAAAAAGAAAAAAAAAATTGCGCGATGACAACACATCGCCTGTTTACGAAAGAAAAGCGGGGCAATGGGGGGGGGGGGGGATTTCCACCTGCCCGCCACTTTATCGAGATCAATATCTCATGACTTTTCCTTCGCCAACGATTTGACAGCAGAACATGATATTTGAATTTGCACAAGGTATATAATTAAAAAACTGTTAGAAATGAATTAACGAAACCAGACACAGCCATGATAGGTGAAGGATATGTACTATGGTAGTATGACGGAGCAGCATTGTTGCCGCTGAAACGTTTGTAACTAAAACAAAGTGCATTTTAACCCCTTTCAAGCACGCGCATTCTGGAATTTGGCTTTTTTTTTTTTTTTTTTTTTTTTTTTTTTTTTTTTTTTTTTTTTTTTTTTTTTTTAATTTTTTAGACCGCTCAAATCAAAAGAGGAAAATTGTCTAAGACTTTTGATGGGTCACACAAGTTTTTGCAAAATGTTTATTTAAATTCCATTGAAACCCATGTTACATAAAATGATACAAATGTGTACCACTTCTCTTGAAAGGGTTATGCCTCCACCCCCCCCCCCCCCCCCCCCCAGGATTTGACACTTCTCAAAACATAAAGAAAATTCGAGAAGCAAAGAAAAGGAGAAAAAAAGTCGGCTTGTTTAGCGAGTACTTACAGGTGAAGAATGGTTTCAATTTCAGGGAAGAATGTGTACAAAATGTGTTTTTGCCCAAAAGTTTCCTAAGCTGTAAGTGAAAAAGGACTAAAGGACATAAAAGTCAACAAGGACCTCGGCGATCGGAGTTTGTTTTCGGGGGCTAAACGCGAGAGAAGCAAAAAAAAAAAAACAAACAAAACAAAACAAAACAAAAATGGTCAGCAAAATTTTATTGCCCTTTCCCCTCCTTGCAACCAGTGCTTTTCCCCCCTTAAAATTAACGAAAATGGACCCTGTAGCATACGTTCACCGTAGTAGTTTTGAGCAGTAATTCTATTTTGAAATGACGGTAGAATAACCACACCTGTAGAGTCACTCGGAGGAAAGTTCAAAACGTAAAAGTAAAGAAACGTTTCAATATTATGATTTTCTTGAGCAATTTTTTAAGGATCCCTTAATTTGAGATAGTGGGGGCATCGAAGAGAAAGGGCCGCAACGGCAAATGTGCAAAGAGTGTGATGCACCCGCCGCACTATGGTTTGAGATTGTAAAAAAAATGGTCAAAACTAGTTTAAAGAAAGTCATCAAAAATCATTGTTTTGGACTTTTAAAGCGTAAACTAAAACTTTCTAGTGATATTTGTAGTTTAAAATTACGTGTTAAAAGTGCTCTCTGTGATTAAAATTGGTCTTGAAAGTTTATGAATGATGAATTGATGAGATTTTTCTTTCTAATTTTTGTCCACTTTTTGATAATCTCAGACCATGGTGCGCCGGGTACTACGTGGGCCTAGAATCCTACAGGCCTTCATCCGTGAGGAGAGCATACAGTACCGCCACGCGCTGCGCCGAGACTGTGACTCGCTAAGTGCCAAGTGGCTTCGGCAGAGGTAATCTTGTTGCGCCTTCAATTTGCGGGTTATGCAAAAACAGCACCGTCGCGTACGAACCGTTATCTTAGAACAGCTCCATTTATTCCCGGCGCTTCCTTGAGAACAGACGTGCTGAAATTACGCTTACAATTGAGGCGGTGGCTGCAAAAACAGCACATACCGAAAAACCTGATTTCCAGAAAACGCATTTAAAGTTTTCATTTGCTAATAACGCGTTGATATGATTCGGAAATGAGTACAATTTTTCTTGGTTTTATGCTTTGAACCCTTTTTGAAGAGAATCCAAGGACAAATTTAAAAAAAAAAAATGGTTTGAGTTCATTCGCGGCCAATTTAAAAAAGTGAGTTATGTGCGGTTTTTGCACCCAACAATTAAATTAACGGAAATTTAATAGGATTTGACAGTTAAATGAGACTATAATAATTTTTTTGCCATAATTTATTGGAACATAAAAATTTAAAGTAAAGTAACAACGCAAACTGAAACAAAAAAGTAAAAACTAAATAATAAATCAGCTATATTTGGCTCGCAATTAAATGTAAAGGAAAATGACCTCTCAAAGTACATGAGCATAGCCAGCAATTTGGCAACCATGAATTCTTCCCATTTTAACGCATGAGAAACAATCGACTCTTGAGGAGACCATCGCTCTTTTACTAATCGATTGTTTCTCATGCATTCAAATGGGAATAGTACACAGTTACACACAGTTATACGTATAGTGCATGTTCTCGTATGTGCTGTTTTTGCACCCATCGACGCGATATCTCCGCGTAGAATCATCGTCACGTCACCAAATTCACAGGGGTGATACTTCTTGAGTATAATTTTCAATTGCACTGTTGGGCGCAAAAACAGCACATACGTGCATGGGCTGTTAATGCAGGGGCCGCCTCAATTATAAAGAAGTCCGCTAATGGAAGTTAGTTTTGCACGGGGAGTACAGGCACGACGCTTTTATTGCAGTTGAATGGGTCTGTTGCAAACTTTTCCTAGAACGATTAAGAGTGTTTAATCTAATGTAAAATCGCCTGAAAAGTCCATTGGTGGCAGCAGAAAGTCATAAAATGCAAGAACAAACTCACCAGAGGCATTTAACTGAAATCCAAGATGGCGGTAAAATATTGAGCAACCTGTATGCAAGCACCATAAACATCCAAGATGGCCAACCTCACAACATCAATCACAACCAATCACAACGCAAACGAACTCATAACCTCCGATGCTGTGAAGTTGTTAACCCTTCACTGCATGAAGTTCCACCGGTGGAACAAATTCTTCAAACGCTCATATAAAATACAGGTTTTGAGATATGCCTTTGGCGCATGGTGGGTCAACGCGGGAGAAGGTATGTTTTGAGCTCAAAAAAAAAAAAAAAAAAAAAAAAAAAAAAAAAAAAAAAAAAAATTGGCTGAAAGAAAACATCATGCAGTGAAGGGTTCGTGATCGAAATCATGTCAGGGGGGAAATTTGCCCCCGTATCCAAACTGACCACATTTTGATTATTTTTATAAAGTTTCCGGCATTGGCTTTTTGAAAAATCCAATTAAAGTAAAAAAAAAAAAAATGTTTTGAAAATTTAAAAAAAAAATAAATGAAAAAAATTCCCGCCATTTTTTATGGTGTTATATCACTTGTAAAAAACGAGTAAAAAATAGAAAAAAGAGAATTTTGACCGAAAACCCGTCAAATTATTTTTTTCACTATTTTTCCCATGTATTTGACCACCTAATACATTGAAAAATCCACATTTGCTTGAAAAAAAAAAAATCATGCAGTGAAGGGTTAACGTTGGCCATCATGGATGTTCACGGTGCGTGCACACGGGTTGCTCGATATTTTACCGCCATCTTGGATTTCAGTTAAACGCCTCTTGAGAGTTTAATACTGCATTTTATGACTTTCTGATACCACCAATAGACTTTTCACGTGATTTTTCTTAAGATTTAACACTCTATATCGCTGTAGCAAAAGTTTGCAAGAGGTCCCATATTGTGTATTAATTTTTATATAAATAAACTAAGTTTAATAATTTTTAATTTCGATTCAGAAGTAATGGGTCTGTTGCAAACTTTTGCTGCAACGATTAAGAGTATTTACTCTAATGTAAAATTGCCTCAAAAGTCCATTGGTGGCATCAGAAAGTCAGAAAATGCAATAATAAACTCACAAGAGGCGTTTAATTAAACCCAAGATGGCGGAGAAATATCGAGCAATTTGTATGCATGCACCACGAACATCCAAGGATGGCCAACTTTGTCAACCTCACTGGAGGTAGAGGATATGTGTTTGTTTACGTTGTGATTGGTTGTGATCGATATTGTAAGGTTGGCTATCCTTGGATGCTCGTGGTGCATAAATACAAATTGCTCGATATTTCTCCGCCATCTTGGATTTCATTAAACGCCTCTTGTGAGTTTATTAGTGCATTTTATGACTTTCTGATGCCACCAATGGACTTTTCAGGCGATTTTACATTAGAATCCAATATCTTAATCGTTGTAGCAAAAGTTTGCAACAGACCCATTCAAGTTAAGAGTTTTTTAATGTTTTTTTTTGTTTTTTTGTTTTTTTTTTGTTTTGTTTTTTTTTAGACATTTTTTTACAATCTTTTTGCTTTTAATTTTTATTTTTTCAAATGAAGTTTCAATGCTACTAGGGCAGTTGTGGATTGCAGTTCTTAGCTCGATTAAGGCGAGTTTGTAGAGGAATTCGCCCTCTAGTTTTCTCAGCGTCAATCTACCCAAGACTCACGACTCACGATTCACCACGTGGAGGTGCCTGCACTAGAGCCCCTTATTATTTTCTTGTTCAGTAGAGAGGAAAAGCCTCGTCATGAGGAAACACCCCTCCCTAACTTGAACTTCTATACTCACTTACGTAACCCGAGTCTACATCGGAACGCGGTCCGAAACGCGAACTAGGGAAGTGCGGATTGAGAGCGAATCAGAAAACTGGAGGAGTATTTGGGTGGGAATTGTGAACTGCGAACTTAAAAAAAAAAAAAAAAATGGCAATAAATCAAACGAAAAAAAAATTATAAGAGAATCGGCGATACGCGATTGGCGGTTCAGAAAGTAAAAGACAATGGAAACAGAGAAACGTGGAAAAAAGGTTAAGAAAAACGAATCGTATAGTTCGAAAACACGCCATCGTGATTTTTAAGGAAACTACAAAAACTGTGCAGCTCGGGCGGAAAAGTCATTGCAGAAAAAATCTTTTTGGTGTTAAGCAAGGTATTTTAGTACTTCTTCCTTAACACCGAAAAGATTTTTTCTGCATTGACTTTTCCGCCCGCGCTGCACAGTTTTTGTAGTTTCCTTAAAAATGACGATGGCGTGCTTTCGAACTACACGATTCAAACATACAGGGTGTTTTTCTTTATCCCCCCCCCCTGGTTTTTTTTTCTTGCTAATTGAGATAAAAAAGTCGCGGTTTGGACCATTCTTCATAATTTTCAATGAATTTTCTTTATTTGGGGTCAACCCCCCCCCCCCCCCCCCGGCCTGTATAGCACCCATTATCCAACACTGAAAACTCACCACTTAACCAATAGACTTCACCACTAACTTACTCTCCGAGAGTCGAAGAACAAACGAGCTCCGCTGCTCCGTCCCTTCTATTTATAAGCTCAGATAACCAAATTTCCCATGATGCAAAGAGGGCCAGTAGCTAATCGTTGATAGGTGGCACAAGTTACCGCGGCATTGAGATATTTCCACCAATCGCAAACTAGTTCAGTCACCCTCCTAGATACAGTTTGGCCAATTAGACTAGATCTCTCTGTGCTCATTTCTTTTTAAGAGACTTTGGGTGAAGCAAGAATGAGATTAGACTGTTGAAACATATTTCATAATTTCTCTAAGCCATCATAAGGTAAGTCATAAGTTCATCGGAACCGATTATATCACCGAGATACGTCTAATTACCACTTTCTTGGAGGAAGGGAGTGGTGGCGAGGCGTGACTTTTGGCAACAATGGATTTTCTTCATTTAAATTCATCGAAAAGTCGAACGCTTAGTCATCGGTGATGACCAGGCATTTCGACCTTTTTAATGTGTTTAAATATGAAAAATGAACATTGCCAAATCGCACGCCTCGCCCCTAGGAGAGAGCGTGGAAGGCAAAACCTGATGACCCAACCCCTCCCCCTTTTTCTGTTTTATC